>CABFWO010004327.1:0-11591 GCA_902155825.1 Timema genevievae | reverse complement strand
TGCTTCACTGGCTTCAGGACAGACGGGACAACTTGTCACGGTAAAAACACGGGCTATTGTGTAGGAAGTGGAGTTCCTGCTTCACTGGCTTCAGGACAGACGGGACAACTTGTCACGGTAAAAACACGGGCTATTGTGTAGGAAGTGGAGTTCCTGCTTCACTGGCTTCAGGACAGACGAGACAACTTGTCACGGTAAAAACACGGGCTATTGTGCAGGACCAGTGGACACGTGGGCAAAGGCATCAGGCTCGTTTGGTTTAGTTTTCCGTTGGTAGGTAGGTTAAGGTTCGAATCTAGGTTTTACTTTATCCAGGTGTTTTATCCTAGAGATACGAATTAGTATTTACCACCCTCCCTTCACGCTAGTGCGGGTACATTTCCTCTGATTTCTACCCCATTAATGTAAATACAATAAGCAGACACTGGTAGTAACCAAACAAATGAATACACAGATAAATATATAGAACGGTGTGACCTGTGCTGGCGTATTGCATCATAATCTTCTAACAAAAACAAACAAACAAACACAAATTTTAATTTTTACAAGTTCAATTACAAAATGTCTCGTTGGAATAGTTGACCAACACCTAGCCTGGAAGATCAACCCCAACTGACTTGTATTCCACGTGACTGGTCCTGGAACGTCACGTCACAGTCTCGTACTTGAACTGTTTGGTGATTGCTCGGTACGTTCATCAAGTGATTGGCACAGAACACGTCATCTTTAGGAAGGTGCTGACAGAACACATCCACCCTCTTCAACCTAGAGACTCAACATCCACCCTCTTCAACCTAGAGACTCAACATCCACCACCTTCAACCTACAGACTCAACATCCACCATCTTCAACCTAGTAGACTCAACATCCACCCTCTTCAACCTACAGACTCAACATCCACCCTCTTCAACCTACAGACTCAACATCCACCCTCTTCAACCTACAGACTCAACATCCATCCTCTTCAACCTACAGATTCAACATCCATCCTCTTCAACCTACAGATTCAACATCCACCATCAACCTAGAGACTCAACCTCCACCCTCTTCAACCTACAGGCTCAACATCCACCATGAATGGAGAACTCGCGATTATAATCCTCTCTAGGGGAGATAAACCCCCCTGACCCCCTCTACCAATGTTTTATTGTTGTATTTCCATTCTTCTCCCACGTTAATGCGGGTCAATCTCCTCTAAGAAGCCTTTCTAGTAACCATCCTTTAAAAAGTAAGCCTAGTTGTGAAAATGTAACAATTAAAATATATAATATAATAATTTAAATAAAATACATGAAACGGGAAGACAATTGAAATAAAAATTTTCAACATAGTTCTGTAAGTTTGGTAATACAGTTGCCTGTGACAGACACGACGTAAAGATGAAATGTTTGTCAGTCTCCTAAACACAATATTTCTCTCTCCTAGGTGCAAACAGGGGACAACTGGACAGAGCATCTTCCCCCCCCTCTTTTCAGACAACAATGGTCGATTATAATATCCCAAAAAGAACAAAGACCCCACTATAATCCCCCAATAATTACACCTATAAACAGAGGTCCGAAAGTGTTGAGCTCGCAGCGACCCTCGGTTATTGTGGAGACTACCTGAGCAAATACATAATTAAATACCCGTCATTAGGGCCGTAATACCCCACTGTTACAGTGGAAAAAACACAAACTAATTTACTGCCGTGGGCAGGTAAAAAATACCTTTACCTTTCGGTTTTAAGAGTCAACGTAAACACCAACAAAATGTTTTGAAAACTTGTCACGGTATGTTTGTTTGTTTGTTAACAAACCCTGGTTTTTTGTAGGACGCTACACCTGCGGACACGTGAGTTAAGGCCTTATTCTGTCTAGTTGGTCCACACCAGAGAGGCCGCAGTTCAAATACCGACCTTGCGTATTGAGGCGTTTTGTGTTCAAAGGTTCCCACATTTCCTCTCAATTCTTCTTTCCTTGTCCTCCCTACCTCATTAGCATTATATATATATATATATATATATATATGGATATCTAGAACGGGTAGTAAGTAAGACACGGGGGACAAAATGTAATAACATCTCATTATTTATATAGTAAAAAAAAGGATTATATGATACTATAGATTTAATATGACATATTTTAGAGGTTAATTTTTAATCAAGAATCCAAATATAATTTAAAATCTTTATTGATTAATTGAATGCTAAATCAAAAATCTAAACCAAGTTAAACAACCAAAACTATTACCACAATACGGATAATATGGACAATATTTTATATTTAAATTGGAAGGTGTAAAGCAAAATGTTTTTTCCCCCATCAAATACATCTTTCTCATACAGCCAATCATCGTTCTTCTAAAGAATATTTCCTCCCAAGTAACGTTTGTTTCCAACCATTCAATACGGTTCTAAATTCAAGAACACGTTTTTGAGACAGTCTAGGTTCTCTTGCAAAGAAAGGCCGGTACTGCTCCAGGAATTGAACCATGACACCTTCATTAGAGAGGTTGATACATGTGGTGACAACTTATGTTCATACCTGTGCGCAGATATCAACGAGTGTGTGGATGACAATGGAGGGTGTGAAGAGATCTGCCTGAACAAGCCTGGGTCCTTCAACTGCGCATGCCCAGAAGGTCTGCGACTCGCTTCAAATGGCCGCCATTGTCTTGGTACGTAATTTAGTTAATTACCGATCCTCTTCTTGTGGCCGTACTAGAAGGTCTTCATGTGACGTGTCTGTTGGATCTTAAAAGAGTTTTAATGAAAGGCCACTCAATGTAATAATATAACTCATAATCTCTATCTTCATTACATGTTGCCTTGGCTGAGTGGTCAACCAAGTGTCCTTGGTTCATTCCCAGGGGCTAATGACGGAGACAGGGGGAGGGGGATTATGGGGGTATAAGTCAAGATTTTCACCACGTTTCACTCACCAGCCAGCCAGATTAATATTTGTTCCGGATTAAACAACAACCAAGAATTTTGCAAAGTCCTCTAAGACATTCTGCAAGAGTCGACAACGATACTTTTTGGATAGTCTTTACTGTGTTGCTTAGAACGTTCCTCTCTTGCAGATATTAACGAGTGTCTCTTGAGGAACGGACACGGTCCCTGTCAGGACACGTGTACGAACCTACACGGTTGGATACACGTGTAGCTGTGACGGTATTCCTGGCACCCAACTGGCGGCGGACAATCACACGTGTGAGGACGTGGACGAGTGTTCAGGGGGCACGGCGGGGTGCTCTCACACGTGTCTCAGCACCTTGGGACGTGTGTTCTGCATGTGTCCACCAGGATATGAGTTGGGCGAGGACTGGAAAACTTGTCATGGTATGTCGATTATAGTTCGTTGTTGTTTACTTCGAGCTTTCCGTGTTCTACTGCGGTAGACTGTGTTTTGATGTCCCGACCGGAATTCAAACACCGTCCCCTCAGGAACCAATGTTTCCTTATTCCCCGGGATGTTTGTGTCCTTGTAGATATCGATGAGTGTGATCTTGAAGATACTCCCCCCAGTTGCCCCAACAGTTGTGTCAACACCGTGGGCTCCTACATCTGCGTGGAAGAGCCACAGCAGCGAAGTCCGGAGGAACAGGAACACTGTGAGAGCGGATATTCCCGAGACGAAACAGGAACATGTGTGGGTAAGTTACTCTATTAGAGCGGTCTCCAAACTTTTCATTCAGGAAACTGTGGGTAAGTTACTCTATTAAAGCGGTCTCCAAACTTTTCACTCAGGAAACTGTGGGTAAGTTACTCTATTAGAGCGGTCTCCAAACTTTTCATTCAGGAAACTGTAAGTTACTCTATTAGAGCGGTCTCCAAACTTTTCATTCAGGAAACTGTTGGTAAGTTACTCTATTAGAGCGGTCTCCAAACTTTTCATTCAGGAAACTGTGGGTAAGTTACTCTATTAGAGCGGTCTCCAAACTTTTCACTCAGGAAACTGTGGGTAAGTTACTCTATTAGAGCGGTCTCCAAACTTTTCATTCAGGAAACTGTGAGTAAGTTACTCTATTAGAGCGGTCTCCAAACTTTTCACTCAGGAAACTGTGGGTAAGTTACTCTATTAGAGCGGTCTCCAAAATTTTCATTCTGGAAACTGTAAGTTACTCTATTAGAGTGGTCTCCAAACTTTTCATTCAGGAAACTGTAAGTTACTCTATTAGAGCGGTCTCCAAACTTTTCATTCAAGAAACTGTGGGTAAGTTACTCTATTAGAGTGATCTCCAAACTTTTCATTCAGGAAACTGTGGGTAAGTTACTATCTTGCAGTGGTTTCCAAAGTTTTATTGAGTGGGATGAATTTCACTCTTATTTTGGTCTCGTGGGCCAAACGTACAAAATTAGATACACAGAAATGACTTTCCTTTTAATATTATACATCGAGGTTATGAATAGGAAAAACTACAATTCATCACCAAATACTACAAAAAGTAATTATACTATATTGTAAAGACATGTATGTCATAACCAATGAAATATAAACAATGTTTTATTTACCAAGCTCGTGACCAATGTTGAATACTCTTTGACACTTTAAATGAAGCCATAAATAATATAATCACCCCGTCTACATAACATTTAACTCGGTCACAACAAGTAATACAAAGATGAAATTTAAATAAATAGACATAATTTATTCTATGACACACTTCAGTTTCATCTTTATATATATTCCCAAAATATACAGCAGGTAGAACTATTTTGATTTATCTTTGTTCTATTTTACCACGTTTTTATCCAAGATCGTGAACTTGATAACAAACTATATTGTTGAGATCCCTGTACAATTTCACGCATGAGTTGTAAGTGTACGTTTTCTGTGCAGTGAATCAATTAATCTCAAATTATAACTTTGATTGATGTGCTATATTGTCGATAGTTAGTCCAATGTTTGAGACTCAGGGAGATATTGATGTCACCGTGAGTTATTTTTTATCTTAGCAGAGTTTTAAAAATCATGAAACAGTTTTAAAATTTAAGGATTGGACTTAATAATAGTAATAATAATTCCTAAATATATTTAATGTATCATGACGATGATTTTTTTTATCAGATGCTTAGATAAAAGTAAAAAGATCCTTAGTTAAAGGCTATAGAAGCAATTAAATATCTATTAAATTGAGCGCCAAAAATTAAATACAATCTCGGTAATGAACTAATTTCATCTATCTATATTTGAAAGCTATTATTTGATCTACAGTGATAGAATAAAGCAATCAACTATTTGTAACTTTAAGACCACCTAAAACTATTGAATGTTTTCCGGATATAATTCTTATTTAAATAAGTTAATTAACTCATCGTAGCTTACAGGTAGTTAAAATAAAAACCCAAGTTGATTACCAAACTAAGCAATACAACAATATTAGAGATTATATTATGTTTGGTAATTAAATGTGTATTTTTATTTATTTCAGATATTGACGAGTGCCAAAATGAAACAACAAACTGCTCACACGAGTGTGTCAACGAGCCAGGAGGATATCAATGCGCGTGTCCGGAAGGATACGACATCGGCGACGACGACAGGACCTGCGAGGACTTCAACGAATGTTTGGAAGAAGATAACGAGGTCAACACGGCTTGTTCGGACGTATGCATCAATGACGTGGGCAGCTACCACTGCGACTGTGTGACCGGGTTCACGCTGAAGAGTGATAAGAGGACTTGCGCTGATATAAACGAGTGTGAGGAGGAGGAGGAGGGTGGTGGGGATTGCTCTCACACCTGTATCAACGAGGTGGGGACATTCCGCTGTGAATGTCCGAGAGGACTGCACCTTGAGAGTGACCTCAGGACCTGTGCTGAAGACGACCATTGTTTGATGAATAGTTGCTCACATGAGTGTGTCTCTGAGGTGGGAGGTTTTAAATGTGTGTGTCCCAGTGGGCTTAGGCTCGACACTGATAACATTACTTGTGTGGATTTGAACGAGTGTCTTGATCTGGAGAGCAACGATACAGATAGTTCTTGCTCCCATGAATGTGTCAACGTAGAGGGAAGTTTTAAATGCGTCTGTCCTAGTGGTTTGGTTCTGTCTGCTGATCAAAGGACGTGTGAAGATCTGAATGAATGTGTAGAAGTGCAGAGTAACGTGACGTCATTGTCCGGATGTTCTCATGAATGTGTCAACGAGCATGGTAGTTTCCAGTGCAAGTGTCCAGGAGGGCTGAGGTTGTCTGACGACAATTTGACCTGTGAAGACATTGATGACTGTGTGGAACTTGATGGCAGTGAGGACAATAACACGTGTTCTCATGAATGCTTCAACACACATGGTAGTTTTTACTGCACGTGTCCTATAGGTTTGGTGTTACAAGATGACATGAGGACGTGTGAAGATGTGAACGAGTGCTTACAGGAAAACAATTGCTCTCATAAGTGCTTCAATGAGATCGGGAGCTACAGGTGTGAGTGTCCACGGGGATTTGTGTTGGGCTCCAACAGATCAACGTGTGAAGATATTGACGAATGTGTTGATGGAAACGAAGTTGACAGCTGCTCTCATGTCTGCGTGAATGAGCCCGGGAGCTACCGATGCGAGTGCGAACCGGGCTATAGGATAGGTTCTGACAAGAAAACATGTGAGGATATTAACGAGTGTATGGATAATAATGGAGGATGCACTCATTTCTGCGCAAACACAGAAGGAACAGCTGAATGTGCGTGTCCAGAGGGACACCAACTTCTTGAAGATGACGGGAAAACTTGCGTGGAGGTCGAGGAATGTATTGTCAATAATGGAAGATGCTCTCAGTTTTGTTCTGAAGATGAAGGCACCGTGTCTTGCAGTTGTGCTGAAGGATTCGTTATTTCTGATGATGATTACAAAACCTGTGTGGACTTTGATGAATGTGAGACAAACAACGGGAATTGCAGTCACACGTGTGTAAATACGGAGGGTAGCTACAAGTGCTCCTGCCCTAATGGCTATCTTCTGAATGCGGTTAACAGTACAACTTGTGAGGACATAGATGAGTGCTCGATGAATAATGGCGGATGTTCTCACATGTGTGTGAACACTGAAGGAACACATCACTGTGAATGTCCAACAGGATACATATTGGAGGAGGATCTGATATGCCAGGATATTGACGAGTGTGATACGAGGAATGGTGATTGTTCCCATAAGTGCGTGAACGCAGATGGAAGCTACTACTGCGAATGTCCTGAAGGACACAAAGTCACAGAGAATGACCCTAATATTTGTGAAGACATTGACGAATGCCACGAGGGAGATATGGGAGCCTTGCACAATTGTTCACACGCATGTCACAATGTACCTGGTGGCTACAAATGTTCCTGTCCTGATGGATACGAGCTTTCCGAGAATGACTATAGCACTTGTATAGACATCGATGAATGTTTCACATCCAATAATGGCGGCTGCTCGAATATTTGTCATAACCTTAATGGAAGTTTTGAGTGTGCCTGCCCTGAGGGTCATTATCTCACCAATGATAATAGTACATGTGTTGATGTTGACGAGTGCCTAGAAAACAACGGTAACTGTTCAGAGCAGTGCCTAAACACTGTTGGAGGAGTAAAGTGTGCGTGCTTGGAAGGAAAGCATTTATCAAATGATAACAAATCATGCGAGGAAGATAATAAATGTATCTTGAATAATGGTGGTTGTGATCACTTTTGTTCTACTGCCGGTCTTAATATATCGTGCTCTTGCCAAGAAGGATACATTCTATCTGAAGACAACAAAACATGCGCCGATGTCGATGAGTGTGAATTTGATAACGCAGGCTGCTCCCACATTTGTTTGAACACAGCTGGAAGTTTTGAATGTGAATGTCCTGACGGATATGTTTTGACTGACGGCGACACGAAGTGTTCGGACGTGGACGAATGTGTCAAAGACGTGAACAAGTGCTCTCATGGTTGCCAAAACTATCCTGGAGGCTTCATCTGTAACTGTCCAGAAGGATATCACATAGCAGAGGGAAACACAACCTGTGTCGACATAGACGAGTGTTACTTGGGGAATGGAGGTTGCTCACACGAGTGTGTTAACACCCCGGGGAGTGTCGAGTGTCGCTGTCCTGAAGGACATCATCTTGGTAGCGACAGTAAGACTTGCATGTTGACTGATACGTGCTTCCTTCTTGACGGCTGGTGCTCGCATGCCTGCACAAACACACTGGAAGGGCCGAGATGTTCGTGTCCTATAGGGTACCTCCTAGGTGATGATAAGAGAACCTGTGAAGACGTAGATGAGTGCAAGTTCAAGAATGGAGGCTGCTCTCACATGTGTACCAACACATTGGGCAGCTACAGATGTACTTGTCCTCCGGGATATTTCTTAGCCTACGAAAATAAAAAATGTGCTGACTTGGATGAGTGTTCTGTGCGCAACGGGGGATGTTCCCACATTTGTGTCAACACACCCGGTAGTTTCCAGTGCGAGTGCTTTGAAGGATTCACTGTAGAAGGCAGTGATTGTGTCGAGAAGGATCCTTGCGAGGATAATAATGGAGGGTGCTCCCAGATATGCCACAACAAGTCTGGCAGAGTTAAGTGTTCGTGTGAGGCCGGGTATCGCATCCAGGAAGATCGGACAAGCTGTGTAGATGTGGATGAATGTGAAGAGGATCATGGATGCCAACATTTCTGCGTCAATACAGCTGGAGCTTTCGAATGTGGTTGCAAAGATGGCTTTCATAAACTGGGCAAGACATGCACTGGTAAGAGACAATACTCATTTTGATCAAAATGCTCCATTTTAATCTAAGCTATGAAACTGGTCATGCCAGTAACTTTTGGTTTAGATAAGCAATTAAAAAAAATATAGAGCCTATATGCATTTTTAAATCATTCATAAAATCTTTCTAATCATAGTACTAATGAAATAATACAATTATTTTACTAAATAATTAGTGAAATAATACAATTATTTTACTAAATAATTAGACAGCTCTTATAGTTAAAACAAGTATTTGGTCCGACATCATACATTTATGAAAACCGTTAAATCTGAAAGGTAGCAGTCTTACCTTACATTGTTCCACCATGGTGTATATTTTAAGCTAGAGCCATAGTGTAGTCAAGGTAGGAATGATACCTTTCAGGACAAACGGAGGGTATGTACAGCACATAGACCTGAATAGGTAGGACAACTTGTCAAGGGACAGTATTGTAACCCATCCCGAACATGTCTTGAGACACCATGGGTTGAAGTGTTTGATCTTGTGAGCAGATATTGACGAGTGTCGGACTGGGATATGTGAGGGCCGCTGTGTGAACACTGTGGGGTCCTATTACTGCCAATGTGATCCAGGTTACCAGCTACAAGGGGGAGTGTGTATAGGTGAGAACACATCAACTACTGATTCACATTCCTTGTTTTGTTTGTTCATACGTTGAACTGCTCGACAAGGAATACTGGTGTCACTGTACATGGTCTTCATTTTATGCTCAACTACAGCTCTGTCAAAATACGTACTCAGGGAGTTCCTCAACTAATAGACATTTTATAAATCTTAAAGCAAACTCACAGTTTTTATTGAAATATTTTACTTTATATGTTCCGTGTTTTAGATAGAACAAAATATACAGTATAGTTTTTTTGGTAAAATATGAGTTTAAATTCTACTTTAAAAAAATAAGACTAGGATTAACTCTAACTAAACCAAATTTGTAGGATATAATAAAAAATTAAAACCATTTATTGTGCAGTAAACATTATAAAAAAGGTATTTGCTTTTATTAACAGATTGTTTTATTTATATTATATTTAAGAAACACAATAAAACTACTATTTTACTATAAAAAATATGGGGCCTTGTAATATAAAGTATGGTACATCAAGTTAGAACAAAATAATTCCAAATAATAGGCTAACAGAGTTATACAATTCATGTTGGATCAGGAGCTAGCAAAGTGGGTCAGGGGTAGCCTTAAATCATTTGGTTGAATTGTACTCTTCAAACTTGCCTAGTTCGAATCCTGACTGGGTCAAAGTTTCCTATATGATGCGTAGAAGGGGGATGTATTGTTTACAGTATTTTAATTTATTTTAGGTATTTAACGTGCACTTTCTAAGCCGACTGATCATATCATCATACGACTTCTAAAAAAACAACTTAAATCTAGAAGAGACACAACACCCAGACCCCCGGCTGTTAATTCATCACTGTGAAAGCAGAAACCCACATTTCACCAGTGATAATTTTTTTTGGCCATGCCAGGAATTGAACCCGGCACCCTTAGCTCAGTAGACATACACATATATTTTTTAAATAAAATTGAATAATGTATATCAAATATTTAACTGGACTTTAATCAATCTAAACTAAACCAAACTAAAGTGAAATAGTATATGTTTAGGTAGTTTTAATCATCTCAAAATTTAGCGCATTGACATTTTAATCGGTGGTTAGGAGAAAGATTTTAAAAACATTCTTGAATACTAGATTTTTCTAAAAATAAAACATAAAATAAATAAAATGTTTTTAATAGGTTCAAGGAATTGCTTGTACTTCCAATGTGGACAAATTATACCATTCGTACTCTTATTATTGATAAAACGCAATTAACTCTGAAGTAGTTCACATTACGGTAATTGTGTAATTCATTTTAATTGACAGTTTGTTGACTCCTATTGGCCTAGTTTATAGAATCCTAGAGGACGGGATACGAAGGTTGGGGTTAAATAAATAATTATACAATCATTTGTTTTGAAAATATAGAAATCCAACACTTGGGGTGAAAGACCTAACCTTAAAGAAACCAATCAGGGGTCGAATTTTGGCCATCGGGGTCAAGAATGTATACCTAACTCTTCCTTCTTTTTTTAAACACCGCTTCTTAACACCTGTTCAGGTTATACACACAAACACTTATCCGAAAGTCTAAAAGGTGGTTATGTCCTAAGTGTAGTGTTTTTGATTTGACACTTTTGACACAAGAGGTCAACTATTGACAGCTCTAAGATGGACAGTGGTTATATTTTAATGTGTTCTACTAATGTTCTAATCTCTGCTAAAGTTGTATGATCTTAGTACTCTGTGTTTGTTTTGTTCAGACGTGGACGAGTGTGAGACATTGTCTCCTTGTAAAAGCAAGTGTCTCAACACCCTAGGCTCGTACAGGTGTCTATGTGAAGCTGGCTACAGATACCATGGGAACACATGTACCGGTAAGGAGAGAACTACACTTAGTTTAACATTACATTCATGTTGAGTAATTGTCGACCTCACTGGAATACCACACAGTTAGGGATCTGTTTTATCCAACCCTCAAAAGTGGCGTTTAAAAGCCATTCTGGATTCCTGATGACGAGATAGAAATAAATGGAAATATGAATAAAACAAATATATATTTATAATTAAATTTTTAAAATATATCTTAAATGTAGGCTACAAGTTGTTATTTACATGTCCATTCTATGTTTCCTAGTTTTAGCGAACCACTCAATTACTTGTTGTGGGTCTAAATTATATAATTGTGGACATGAAGATGAGACAAGACATCAAGTCTGCTTTCCCCCACAGTTGTCTTCAGTGTGTCTTGATTAGATACAAGACAGCAAGTCTGCTTTCCCCCACAGTTGTCCTCAGTGTGTCTTGATTAGAGACAAAACAGC
>CABFWO010004326.1:40306-64838 GCA_902155825.1 Timema genevievae | reverse complement strand
TTTTTTTTTTTTTTGCTCCACGTCTTATTAACCATCTAGGCTATACACATTTAAATGAGTAGGAACATGAAAGGAGGGATTAAAATAAAATATACTTGAATTTGCACGAAGGAAGAGTGTGAAACCATTTAGCAAAAACCACCCTGAAGTACACCCGGCTAAGTCTGAACCCTTTAATCAGTCGGTAGAGTGTCTGCTTTCTTAGCTAAAGGTCACAGGTTCGATTATCGTTTGGGAAATGTGGGTTTCTTCTTTCACAGTGAATTAACGGCTAGGGGGGGCAGATTGTTGTGTCTGTACTAGAATTAAGCTAGTTTGTTAGTAGTGTGATGATATAATCAGTTGGTTCAGAAAGTGTGTGTTAAATACCATGAATTAAAAAAAAAAAACACCTGGCAAGGACTCAATCCCGGACCTTTAATAACCGTCAAACCAGACTATATTATGAGCTTGACATTTAGGCTGCGTGCTCAATGATGCAAGTTCTAGATAATATGTACATAAATCCACCAAATTGATAACGTTAGGATACTTAGATTACAAATATATGTGGAGAAAATCGTATGGACAGAGTCAGTAAAGAATGGGTGCTGAAGGAGTGCGGTTTGAAAGGGAATCCAATAGGTCAATGTGAAAGAAGCATCTTACGTTGGTCTGGGCATGTTGAGAGGATGAGTGTGGATCGAGGGACGAAACAAATATAATGAAGGTAGAGTGCTTGGATCAAAAGGAAAGGGTAGGCCATGTAATACGTGGCTCTATGTTGTAGATGAATGTGGGAAAAAGAGAAACATTAAGAGTTTTAGTAAGATTATTATTATTATTATTAGCACTGCGTCTTACTACCCATCCGGGTTATTCACACTTATGCTAATGTGTAATGGTAGGGATGAAAATGGAGGACCTACAGTTTAACGTGGGATCCGAACCACGGTTGAAGCCTGGCATTCCACACATTCACAAGTTGTGATTTATACATGTCTTGTCAGAGGTGAAGGAAGGGTTTGTCACAATAATCTAAGAAAATATAATGATGAATTATTGTTTAGGAAAATTTAGAGAAATTCCTATAAATAATTTTACAAAGCGTTGAATGTTTTAAAAAAACTGCAGGGGGTAGAGTACTTTGTTCACACCTTCCTCCTAATTTTCCTTAGGGACGATGGATACACAAGTCTCCTCGCAGCACTGTTTAAAAAAAAATATTTTGTTAAGTTAATACGTGAATGTAATTGATTAAAGATAGCTGTATTAAATATCGGTAGAAATATTTTATTGACTCGTGGTAAGTTATTGAGTCTGGCGACACTATTGTTGAAATGAAATCAATATCTAGTATAAAATAGTTGTGGCAATAATTGTTAGCCTAGTTCTTAAACAATAGGGAATTAACCAATTATTTATGTTGATGGCTAGTACTGGCATTAGAGCAGACGAGTGATAACTATGTATATTGATAGAAACAACAATGAACACTAAGTGCTCGCATAATAGCTTACCAATGACATAAATAAGCTTTCCAGGTTCTAAAATTCCCCAGTCATAGCTGACAGTCATAAGAAACTTTTTCAAATTATTGAATCACTAAAGTTGTATCAGTTTAAAAATACACAATGACACTATAGGTCTGCTCTGCCCCTACCAATAAATAAATTCATTAACACATTTAAACCGAAGACAAGTGTTTAAACTTGTCCTCTAAAATGTGTTTGAAAGTTAAACGAAGGAACATAACTTGTGGAAAATAGGAACAGGAATATGGAATCAAATAAATGTGCGCATGCGTTTGATTGACCACCGTCAAGCTAGCGAATTTGTTGTGAACATTAAACTTGATAACCTTTGACGAATCAGTATTGACTAGGATTATGTGAAATGTTAATAAATGTTTTGTTCAAAAATAAAAGAAAGAAAAATCATGTATAGTTTATTAAGTAGCTTAAATTTTGTGGATCATTTCAATAGTAAATGACAACCCTAAAAAGTGAGTTTAAAATATGGTAAAATATCTATCTATTTTCTTATGACTCTTTACACTAATTATTTAAAGTCTACATATAGTAAAGTCTTGAAACGCTATAAATAATAATCTGTGATCATGTGATAACATTTTGAATTGAATATATATTTCTGAAAAAAGCACTCTTTATTTATACTTTTTAATTTGTAAAGGATTATTTGATACAGCTCTACCATGATAATTATTCATAACAATTTGAAATAGTTTACGATTTTTTTTAGGGTATAACTAGGAAAGTGAGTGGAAATTATTAATTAGTATTTGAGGGTAGGTATTAAAAAAACTTTATTAATAACAAAAATTATAAAGATGTATCAGATTAGATTCAAAGTATAATAGTGTAAAATATTTATAGTCACATTGCAATTTTTATCACCTATAATTTTTTTTTCAAAATGTTTTATTAGAGTAGGCCTACTTTTTTTTTTGTACAAAATAGACGGTAGCGTGTATGTCTAATGAGAAAAGGGTTCCAGGCTCAATTCCCGGCATAACCGAAAAAATTATTTGGTGAAATGTGGGTTTTCCCTTTCACAGTAATTAATTAACGGTTTGATGTTGTGTCTGTTTTATATTTAAGTTATTTAATAAGTTGTGTGACTGATATAATCAGTCGGTTAATAAAGTGCACGTTAAATACTGCTGAAAATCGATTGAAAAAATAAAATATTTAACACTAACAGTAGCCTAGCTATATTCGTCCTTACTAAATCTTATTGGGGCTGTAGGCTATACTAGCATTGCAGTTATGGTTTGTACAAGTCCCCAACACAAATTACACGATTTGGTTAGTAAGAATCACCTTGAACTCGGCAGCTATCACATTGACTATATTTTGAACCGTCTGGGGTTCGAATCAGTGTAGGCTAGCTCTTCAGAGATAGTTTTCTTGACATCTAAAGATCAACACCTTTTTTTTATAAATAATAATTTAAGTTACCTCTGGACATAATTATTTGTTTTAGGTAAGCCCTTTTGACATGGACGTTTGTTCAATTACGCCGACTTCAAAGAAAGTCGAATTCAGTGAGAGTTCTACAGAAGGAGCTAACTACGCAGACAAACAAATAAAATCAAAAAATAACTTTCAGAGTCCTCTAATAAAAGATGTACATATATATGATGACTCCCCGGTGTCACGTAAAGGTAACATTCTTCACCAGTCGTCCAGCTATTTCAAGTTTTTACCTAGACACAGCACGCCTCCATCTCAACTAAAAAATTTTCCGGCGTTAAACCCGTTTGAAAAAGCGCTCACGGATAGTCTTCACATGCCGGTGTTCAGCCCGTCAGTTTTCACCAATGTTGTCAGTCCGACAAAGGTAAATTTCAACAATCGTCACTTTTATTTAAATACCTGACTAATACATTTTTTTCATAAATGATAAACTAGGATGGTAAACTTCGTACTGTTGAATGTTAACAGACAATATGCGTTTGTTTGCAGGACGGACAACAGTTCGGTTGGACGATAGAAGATATCTCGATTCTGAAACCAGCGTCCATCGAACAGAGCGCCGAACATGTGGATCCCGTCGAATCAGACCCCGAAGTGGAGTCTCGGGCACAAGAAGCGATTCACAGGTCTGTAATTCACAAATTTAAAATTGTCTGTATTATTTTTATTTTTTGAAGTTTCCCACATGTAAGATTGAGTCGTCGGTCAACTTTTGATATGTTATTGTTTGCTAGCACCGCGTCTTACTACCCATTCAGGCTTTAGACATGTGTACTAATTACGCTAGTGAGTTATGGATGAGGACGGTTGAATTAAAAGGAACCCCGCTTCAGTGGCCGCATGGTCTAATGCGCTAATCTCACAATAGACTAAATTGTCGATGACGGGGATATCGTGTTTCGAATCTCGGTTGGGTGAACTAAAGTAGTTTTTTCTTACAACAGGATGTGTACTGGGTCACAAAAGTTATGGAAAATTCACTAATTGCAAAAAAGGCCACAAAAGTCCCTGAAAACTCATGAATTTTCAATATTTTGGTCATAAAATCATGAATTTTTGTTTTTTAATTTCTTGCACATTGTAACAACGCGAACGCGTCGAAAGTCACGCCACCCACTACCCATTTTGTGGTCAAAAAAGGTTACCAAAAAGTCACTAATTTTTGTTTCTCCAACTCAGTACAAGGTTTTTCAGTCTACACCCAAGCGAATGTGGGTGCACTTCCTATTCTAACACAATAGCGTGATTAGTACCTAAATGGGTGGTGAGACAAGGTGCTAAAAAATAGTCTATGTTTGCATTATTTTAACAATTTATGAGCAGGAGGTACAAGGCCAGAATTTGCTCTGGGATGCTGCTGTCCAAAAATCCTTATATATATATATATATATAATAGAGGAGGTGTGTATATAAAAAATATAACTTAATCAACATGCTTCTATTTCTGAACAAGCCGTTTCAAAAAAAAATTGTGAAACAATCAAAATTATTGAAGATAACTTTTTTTTTCCCATGGCTCTACATTTCCTCGCCAAATGAAAAGGTCCATTCACCTTCGGCTAGCTGTTACCAATACTAGAAAAATTAAAACCGTTTCAGTTATTATTTATACCAATTCAAATAATTAAATGTTGAAAATATTGTATTTGACAAAAGACAAAGTAATTAATTGATGTCTTAGGGATCGGGAAAAATACCCGGCTGTCCCAATAAAATCTCATAACATGTAGGTTAACATGATAAAATAGTCTCAGTATTAGTACATACCATGTTTCAGATTCTTCCAATGTCATCCGGTGGTACCTAGTCCTTGGGGCGAGCCAGTACCGAAAGGGTACCCTCCAAGAGGTTTTGAAGAGGACGAGATTAAGTTGAAGGAAGAGCATTTTAAAGTTGATGAAGAGAATGAAAGAAAGAACAGTATGTGCTTTCTTTAGTTTTTTTTTTATAATCAAGAAATCTGAAATTAAATTGCGTCCAAATAGAAGTTAAAGTTAGTTGGTCATTGGAAAAAACTGTAAATTTGCTTTGGTAAATGTTTGGGTCAATTTGTTATTGGACTGTTAGTCAGACATGGTCGGCGTGAAAGGTTGAAGTTCAACAGTAACTACCTTGTGGAGTTGTTGTTTGCTATAACTACCATGTGGAGTTGTTGTTTGCTATAACTACCATGTGGAGTTGTTGTTTGCTATAACTACCTTGTGGAGTTGTTGTTTGCTATAACTACCTTGTGGAGTTGTTGTTTGCTATAACTACCATGTGGAGTTATTGTTTGCTGTAGCTACCTTGTGGAGTTATTGTTTGCTGTAGCTACCTTGTGGAGTTATTGTTTGTGTTGTTGTTTCAGATATTTGTTTAGCCAAGGTTTCTGTTTCGTCTCAGACAATGCTCTCGCTGCCTCCCATTCTCCCTCCAGAAGTGGAGGAGGTTCTAAAACCTTTCTTCAGTACTAGCGAGGTGAGCAGGTCTCTTTTAATCAAGGCCCTTGGCCCTGTAGAGTGCAAGTCTAAAACCTATTTTGTGGGATGGTGGGTGAGAGGGTGAAGGGCGTGGCGTGGCTTCACAACCGACCAAAGTATCCTTCCGCGCCAACAAGAACAGATGGATCACAGAAACTGTATATGGCGCTAGCTACCGGACAGGTCTTGCGGGAAAATCATACGTTTGGAAATATCAGTTTTCTCGAGAACGAGTGAAATTTGTATGTTAATATTTTCAATACCCCTTTTAAGATAATGTATCGATGTTTATTAATTGTTACATTTTCTTATTTTTTGTTATGAAGCCGGCAGTTTTCTATTGAAAAATGTCAATTTTATCGATATTTGATCACTATTAAAATTATAGTGGAGGTGTTTATATAAAAAGTATAACTTAATCAACATGTTTCTATTCTTGAACAAACCGTTTTTGAAAAGAAAATTGTGAAACAATCAAAATTCTTGAAGATAACAGTTTTTTTCCCATGGCTCTGCATTTCCACGCCAAATTAAAAGGGCCAATCGCCTTAAGCTAGCTGTTGCCAACACTAGAAAAATTAAAACTGTTTCACTTGTCATTCATACCAATTCAATTAATTAAATGTTAAAAAGATTGCATTTGACAAAAGACAAAGTAATTAATTGATGTCTTAGGGAATGGGTTGGAGCATTTGATTTGCAACCATGTTCAGGGCACTCAACTGGGGTTTGAATCCCACCCCCTGAGTCTGAGTCAAGCATATTAGTTAATACTTTTTGAACAAAGGCTTTTAATTTTTACATAATATATTTTTTTTATCATTCACTAGCATTTATTCATTATTCGAATTTGCACATATTTCAAATACCATAAGGGAGGCCAAAATAGAGATGGGAGGAGCGTAAAACAGAAAGTGTGCAAGTGAGAGGAGAAGAATGGTGGAAGGGTAGAGGAAATTGGAGGCATTTTACATAACTGACCCAGCTGCAGGCTGGAAACAGTTTATTATTATGAAAGGAGTTTAAATGTTTTTTTAATTATATCAAAAAAGGTATCTTTGCCAATAATTAACTAGGTACTTTTTTAACAACTGTCCAACATATTAGGGAAACATGTTTGCCAACTGAGCTAAGATTTCCTGGTTTGACTCCTTAGCCGAAAAATGTATCATAGGGGAAATGTGAGTTTCCTCTTACACATTAATGACTTAACAGCCGGGTGCCAAATGTTGTGTCTGTTCTAGATTTAAGTTAGTTTACAAGTCATGTGTCGATGTAATCACTTGGTTTAGAAAGTAAATAAAAAATATATAGCTATCACTATTATTTTGCGAAACTGAATACTTAATAAAATACTTGATACAGGAAACAGAAGAGGCTGACGACAGTTTCATGAACACGTCGACTCTGCGTCGGAAGTTGCTGTTCCACGAAGATATGAACGCCTCACCGTACCTTTCATCGGTACAGAGTGGTCTCTTGCGACATTCACCTTATTCACAGGTTAGATCTGTATCCTAACATATCCACACGATTGCGCGCATAAAGACATGGTTTTATTATTTAATTACATGCATCTGTTTTGTTTTAGCATCACACCTTACTGCCCATTTGTACTATTCACCTACATACTAATTACAATAATGTGTTTCAAATTAGGAAGGTTGAATTTAGAGGTACTGTACCCGCATTGGTTGGGAGGTAGGGTGGAAAACCATTTAGGAAAAGCGACCCTCGGTACACTTGACAGGGACTGTAACCCCAATCTTCAGCAGTCTAGTCTACGGCGAGAGTAGCGCCTTAGACCATGCCGCCACTGAAGCGGGTGCATCTGTTTTTTACTGGTATAAACGCGTCCTTCTCACATTAGACTGGATTGTTGGTGACGGGGAGATCGAGGGTCGAATCCCGACGAGTGTACTGTAGGTGGGTTTTTTTTAAATGTTTTTTCCAATCACACCACACAAAATTTGATTACATTACTTTGAATTCTATCTTATTCGTCTCTAGTCTCATCATAAGCCTCTTCAATCTATCCTCTCTTCCTCCACCATGACCCAGTCCTCTCATTTGTCCTCCACACTCCCTTCAGCCATCTGTCCCTTGGTCTTCCTCTCGACCTCCTGTCTCCACTTCATTACCCATGTTTCTGCTGCCTGTTTCAATTATCGTGGTAGGGGATTTATAATGTGATATTGTGCCGCGGGATAGGTGCCAATTTATCGTGCTATAGGATTATTTAACCCGCTATTTCACCAAATAATATGATATGGTGTAGTATTGGTATTTATAGTCTCGTGATCGAGCGCCAATTAAAATTGTTACCTTTTACTTAGCTGATATTTGCCCCGTGATCAAGTGCTAATTAAAGCCGTATAGATTGTAATCTTGATAGTGCCCTGTGATTGAACACTATCTATAATGATATTAAGTAAACAAGACTTTTGATGTTGCACACGATTTATTGAGATGATTACACCTTCGGTACGAAGATATTATATAAAATGATACAATTTTTGCTAAACTACAGATTTTTTATGTAATTTTACTCGCTAACATTTTCTGTGTACTCTCTGGATTTAAGTTAGTGGCACTCTCTTTTTACTATTACTCTGTAGATTTTAGTTACCGGCACTGTGTGTATTAATACGCACAAGCGGCTTATATATGACCTACCCCTTGCCTCTTGGACCCCTTGGCACCAGTGTTAAAACTAACTAATAGAAAGACTCCTGGAAATACGATGTTGTGAAGGCTGGCTTCCTATTGTAATCACCATCGCACTCTTCCTTACATTAAACTTCTTCCACGTATACCAACTGCTCCTGAACTCCTCAATCCTCACTGGCCCACACCATCGGATCATCCGCAAACACCATTGCTATTAGTTTAAATATGTGGTTAGCCCAAACAAGTAGACAAATGTACAAGTTTAAAAACATAACCTGACGTCTGACACCTTAGCTCAGTTGGTAGTGTGTCTGTCTACCGAGCTAAGAGTCCAGGGTTCAATTCCCGGCATGGCCGAAAAATTTATCATTGGTGAAATGTGGGTGTTTACCCTTACACAGTGATGGATTAACGGGCGGGGCACTGGATGTTGTGTCTTTCCTAGTCTTAAGTTAGTTTATAAGACATATGAAGCTACGACAGGCCTAGCCAGCCGGTAGTGAAAAATATATGGCTTGGATAAAAACAGGCTGGAAACAGTAATGGATGTAAAGTAAAGTAAAGTAAGCTTAACCAGGACTCTTCTACTCCTTCTTGCTCACTTGCTTTTACATGCTCCTTCCATTTCTTTCTAGATCTTCCTTGCATCTGCATCATTGTGTTTGATATTCTTTTCTTTTTCCATCATTTTATGGCCATACTATCTTACTACCTCATGTACTCCAACATCCTCATTACATGCCCATACCATCTCAGTCTTGCTTCTCTCTACTATCTCATGTACTCCAACATCCTCATTACATGACCATACCATCTCACCCTTGCTTCCTCTACTATCTCATATACTCCAACTCTTGCCCGGATATCTTCATACCTAATCCTATTTATCTTTGGTATGTACACAGGGATAAACCTGTGTCCCAGAATAATCTTAATATAAAAATAATACAGTTTGCTTACTCAGGTGTGTCGAGTCTTTGGCTTCGTCGATACTGGTCATGTGTCTACATTAATTAGCGAGTTGGGCCTGTCCTGTTGTTGATGATAATCTTCCATTCCAGTTGATGCTGTACCCCTCCACTCCGATCGTGCGGCACCGCTCGTACGACACCAACCATGAAATATCACCACCGCAGTTTTCTCCGATTGTTAAGAATGATTGCCAACTGCGTAGAAACAAATCTAGTACAAGACTGGATTTCAGTATGAACATGTCAATCGACAGTTCACCTCCCGGTACGTGTTGCTTATTTTAGGGCTGTTGGTTTTATTCAGGCACGTAACGTAACATTATGGGCGCTTGGCACCTGGGAGCTTGTGACACTTCACTAAGAATCGAACCAACACATTGTCTTATATACAATCTTCTCCCCGCTTTAGATACAGTTCATAGACTTTCTCTCTTTTTTCCATTTTATAACCAATTGGAGGATATGACAGCATGATCTAGACACTTACCAGGATAATGTAGGCCTCAAAGTGCACGATTAAACACAACAAAAGACATACAATTAGTAAGTAATAAATAAAATGAGAACACAAATAAAAGTAAAAGTAAAAACACTAACACATATTTACACACACTTCAATAATTACTACTACTTCCTGAGGAAGATGCTTTAATAGCATCAGAATATTGAATTGTGTGTAAATATGTGTTAATGTTTTTACTTTTATTTGTTGCTCTACCATTTTCCTAATATTCTATCATTTTATTTATCACTAAATGTTTTTGCTCAATGCACTTTTTTCATATATAATTTTTTTCACATGGTAATATCAACAGTAGTTGTTAAATATCTGTCATGAGCACAGCGGCATTAGACGAGAAACTTTTTAAATGAAGAGAAAAAGTTGTCATTAATTTCCAGGACACCCTTGACAGATATTCAACAACTGTTGAGGTCATCATGTGAAGAAAATTATTATTATTATTGTTACTATAATTATTAGCACCGCGTCTTACTGCCCGTTTGGGTTATCCGCACTTACGCTAATGTGTAATGGTAGGGTGATTGTGAGATGAAATGGAGGACCCACAGTTTAACGTGGGATCCGAACCACGGTGGTCCACACATTCACAAGTTGTGATTAATACACGTCTTGTCAGAAGTGAAGGAAGGGTTTGGAAATCAGATAAATCTGTGCCGGGACCGGGGATTGAACCCTGGACCCCCAGCACAGAATTCCGACACCTTAGCCCTATACCGCCAGGACACCATGAAGAAAATTAAATTATATGTTCCTACTGGAGAAATATTTATTTCAACCAAACAAATGTTTTGCTATAAAAACTGACAACTTGGATTCCCTACATTCCCACCTTAGCTGTGAACTTTGAGGACTATATTTCCCTACATTCTGTGAACTTGGAGGACTATATTTCCCTACATTCTGTCAACTTTGAGGACTATATTTCCCTACATTCTGTCAACTTTTGAGGACTATATTTCCCTACATTCTGTGAACTTTGAGGACTATATTTCCCTACATTCTGTGAACTTTGAGGACTATATTTCCCTGGTGAGTGTGTAGACCTCGTTCTATCCTCTTCTTAATGGTAATCATTTTACAAATGTTTGATACCATTTTTTCTTTGTTTATGTACAAATAACATTTATCTTTTTTGGAATAGACCACTAGGCTAAATCATAGTTTAAATTAGGAGGCTGTATTTGTGTCTTTTATATAAACATTAGGGGTATGCGAAGTCCACTTTTTCAATTCGAAGCGAACTCGAATCGAATATATAAAATATTCTCGAAGTTGAATCGAAGTTCAAATATTTTCTTTTAGTTGTTTATGCTTGAAAAAATATTATATTGTGGTCCTTTATATTACTTTATGCACTGAAATTATTTAAAAAAAGTTTTAGTGTATAATTGTTTGTAATATTTCGTGTTACTCTGAAAAATCAAGTTACTATCACAACAGGCAATTCAATTTCTTCAGATTTTTTCCATATGAATATTAAGTTGTGATGCTCAAAACAGCTAAGAATGGCTATAATTGAAAATAAATGAAGTATTATAGCTATCAATATTTTCACTGGCGAAGCTTCGAAGCCAAGATTTGTTTCGAAGTGAAGTCGATATTTGTTTCAAAGCGAAGTTGAAGTTTCGAAGCTTCACACATCCCTAATAAACAATGTCTACTCCATTATCACTCTGGTAAGTGCTGGCTATTCATCATATTTCAAACTTTTTATTAATTTTGTTTAACCCTATTTTGAAATTGTAACTTTTAATAAAGACTTAACTCGAGTACTCTCTGTTTGCAGAACTCTCAAATGTCGAAAGACCACAGCAAGATGAAGAAAGGAAGGCCTTGGTACCCTTTTGTGCTTCCCTGTCGTCCAATCCAGTCACTTCCGACACTGGTTACAGTACAGCGTCATTTTCCCAAGATACTTTGTCGGAAAATAATCTAGTGCCTTTAAAACTATTTTCGTAGTATTTTTTTAAAAAAAATATCTTTGTTATACCTGTGATTTATCATGCTTCTATTATTAGCATTTTTTTTATCATTATTTGATTTTGGAATTTTCATTTTAAATAGGAGCTTATTAGCTATTTTGTTAACATTATTGCTCTGTGAGTCAAATTAACTACACCTGCACCTACTTGAGATGTGTCAATCTTGTTTCTAATTCAAGGGGTTTTGGATTTTATTGGGGTGTGTGAAGTCGGATCAAATAATATGAAATATTCACAAAAAGAATCATAGTTAAAAAATTTTTTTTTTAATTTTACGAATATATATTAGTTACTGTACTAAATATAATTAACAAAATGTAATATTACAATCATCATTAACATATTTTGCTCAAAGCTGATTATCACAATATGCATTTTAATTCTTCTTGGTTTTTGTCGTTTGAAGATTAATTTGTGACATACATTACAGGACAAAATGACAAAAAATGAAAATTAATGTATGTTTAAACTTTAAATATTTATATTGGCTAAGGTTCATAATTGTCGAATTCAAAATTATACCTTTGTATCAAAGTCGAAGAGGTTTCTTTTATGAAACTAGGTCAAAGTTTTCAAAGCTTCACACACACCTAGAATTTCATTAAGGCTGTGTTCTGTATTTTACTATTGGTCCAACAACGCATTGTTTTTAAACTAGTCTTATTTTGATGTAAGTTGCATGTCAAATCATTTAACAAGACTCGAAAGAGTTGCATAAATTAGTTATGCGTGCGGTCTAAATGTTGCCTTCATGTTTTCCCTGTTTTAGGTGTTTGTTTTATAGAATCGATAAGCACTATTAATTCACTATTTATTTACAATGCTCTATATCTCCTGGTATGTGCTAGAGCAAGTTGTTACTTTCAATGCTCTGTCTCAGTCTCACTTATGGCTCTGACAAATATCAAAGTGTCAGAGATATGAACGATGCCAGTTAATAACATTCAATATACAGCCAGTCCCTGTGATGAATGGAGGGAAGGTGTCGCTTGTAGGGTTAGTTGATGTTTGCATTTCTGTGGGCGATAGTACCTTGTGGCTAAGTGAGGAAACTATCTCACTCCTTATTTCCCTAGTACTCCTCTTAAGGCTTTACACCTGACGGTGGAACTGTTTAGGATCCAACCAACCTTCGGGTTGAGTCCTATTTGTACATAATCTACAATTGATCTAACAATCACTTAGTTCTGCCAATTTGGCTTCTACACAACTTTCCTTTTTATATAAAATTATTTTAGTTATAGTTAGTGAATTAATTTTTTTTCTCAAAACAATTAGTTTATTTGTAATCGATTCACTGAAACATAAAATTTTATGTGTGTTTTATTTGTCTAATTTCTCAATGTTTGAACTCTTTAAGCAAAATCTCTTTTTCCTATGTTTTCTCAGTATTTTTTCAGACAACTAAGACGGAAGTAACATGTGCTTAGGTGGCCGCATGCTTTAAGGCGCTACTCTTGCAATAGACTATAAGACCACTGAATACAGGGAAATCGGGGTTTAATTTTGAATGTTTTGAGGGCAGTTTTTCCTAAATGATTTTCCACTCTTCCTCTAAAACAAATGTGAGTACATTTTCTCTAAATTCAATCTTTCTAACACATTAGTATAGTTAATAAATAGGCATATAATCCTAAAAAGTAGTTAGACGAGGTAAAAAAAAAAGGTAGAGAGAAATGAAATTTAATTTTTCACCAAATTGTCTAGCAAGAATGGAGAAAGAATCCTCTTGTTCAATTAATTGTATATTACTAGCGAAGCTTGGGAGAAAGTAAGGATTTTTAAAACAGGATTATGTCAACTTGGCGTGGAGAGCCAAAGTGTGATTGTTTCTTGCTGAGAGGATGGCGAAGAAAATGTTGGAAATGAAGTATGTAGGAAAAAGACCACAAGGGAGGCTGAGAAAGAGAAGGTAGGAGCAGACAACAGAAAGTGTTCAAGTGAGAGGAGAAGAATGGAAGAAATTAAAGGAGGAAGAGTGGTGGAAGAATAGAGGAAAATGGAGGCATTTCACTAAACTGACCCGGCCACAGGCTGGAAACATTTGATGATGATGATGATGGAGGAGAAAGAGACTTGTTCAAATCAGTATGATTAATTTTTTTTAAATTTCTCTCTTTCTTCTACACAAAGACCTATTAATTATTTTTTAAGGTAGAGTGGAAGAGAACGGGAATTATAGGGAAAAAAAAAACTTTCTTGGCCAAAGCAACTAAAATATTGTTCAAGTAATTATATTTAGTTTAATTTCCTTCACAGGGTAATCTCAACAGTTGTTGAATATCTGTCGCGAGCATTCAGGAAAAGAAACTTTTCTCTTTTATTTAGTAAATCCTGTTCAAATTCCGCCATGCCCAAATGACAAATATTTAAGAACTGTTGTGATTACTTAATATGTGTAGATGTTTTGAAATAAAAACTTAAAAAATACTCTATCAGTACGAATAGAGGGGGGGGGGGTGTTTTTCTCTTAAATATGTCCTGCATACAATACTCTTATATGCGCAGCCTAACATTCTTCACTGGAGAAAACAGCAAGTTCCTATATAGGTCTATTTTGTAAGATTCTAGAACTGTACCAGCCATTGCACACACTATGTAATAAACTCAAGCTCAAACAGAGTATTTCTACCCTTCAGCGTACCTGAACTGGTAATTCAGTACGTCAGTATTAGTTGGCGAGAGAAGCTGTGCCGTCACTCGTATCAAATATCACCGCAAGTGAGTGATCGTGTTGAAAGAAGACTGGAAGGTATGCGACTCCTTTTCCTGGCAAAATCGGTGGGCCCTTTAGCTCTCTTATAGAAATAATCGTCAGTTCAGAAAGTGCACGTTAAATACCTCCTGAAATTCCTGCACTTTCCGGATAATTTTCACCTATCAACCCTGTTCTTATACAATGATTGGGATGTCACCATTCTCATGAACCTGTGATTTAAAAAATCTGTAAATACTTACACCCGCCTCGGTGGCGTAGTTGGCTAACGCGCCAGTCGTGTTGAGCTCTACCGCCGAGGACGGGGAGATCGAGGTTCGAATCTCGGTCGGGTGAACTGGGGGTGGTTTTCCCTAAATAGTTTTCCACTCTCCCTCCACGCAAATGCGGGTTCACTTCCTCTAAATTCAACCTTCCCAATTCCTAATCCATTAGCGTAATTAGTACTTAGGCGTATAACCCGAACAGGTAGTAAGACGCGGTGCTAAATATTATTATTATTATTATTGTAAATACTTACACTTTTACTTTTCTTCGTTATTAAAACACAAAATTTGAATTTAAAGTATTGTGTGTGATTATACTAAATGGTGAAACAGAAATAAAGAAGATCCAAAATTTAAACAAATGAGTAAAATCAAAACGAAAGCTTAGATATTAAGGAATCCGCCATGAGCCTGCCTTGTCTTTTGAAAATGTAAATAATATTCAATGTTCAATATAAGTTTAGTTTCATATAATTTTTTTTTTTTACAATTTAAAAATTGGTAGAAAGTGGGGACAAATTTATAGGATAAAATATCAATAATACAATTTCTTAAACAATTTACATAATACAACATTGTTTTATTAAAAAACAGTCCCATTTTTAAATTAAAATATTATTTTTTGTCATCTGTAGTTATTCCGTACTTGCTCTTCATTTTGTCCAGCTCTTCTCTTTTTTTGTCAATATCTAATCTCTTGAACGCTTTGTTGCTCTGAAAGAATAAAGAGATGAGCGTTATTTCACTTATAATGTAAAAAAAATTCCTAAAAGTACCGTTTGCATGTGAAAATACAAAATGGAATGTCTGGAGAAAAAAAAAAGTTATATTTCTGAGTTTTCATTTCACTAAATAAAAAATAAAATCGACCAAAGATTAGATTTATACAATACATGAGTACTGCATGATCTGACACCTTAGCTGTCGGTAGCGTGTCTGGCTACTGAGCTATGGGTATCGGGTTCGATTCCCAGCATGGCTGAAAAAAAATTCCTTGATTAAAGGTTGGTTTACTCTTTCAGAGTGATGAATTAGTGGCATGGGGACTGGATGTTGTGCCTGTCCTAGTCTTAAGATAAGTTATAAGGCATATGAAGCTACGACAGGCCTAGCCAGCTGGTAGTGGTGAATATATGGCTGAATAAAAAAGTGTCACAGTCTGGAAACAGTACTGTATATTCTAGTACTGCATGATATACTTGAACTAGTTCAGAAGGGGTCAAAATCCCAGAGACTAGTTCAAGCTTGGAACTTCACATTTCTTGGTGTAATTACACTATGAGCTTTATTCATAATCAGACTTAGTACGCCTCGATACTAAAGGACGACACCTACTTAGACCAGAATGAAAAGGCTAGTTTCATAAGTGAAATTGGCCCATCCCATTCGAGTTTAGTTCCATGTTTTGTCTTGTATTTAGTTTCAAGGCGCAATAAGTATATTTCCCTATCCTTATAAATTACACCATGCTTAAACAAAGGTTACATCTCTCAAAACAACATGGCTAAAAGGAGATTCCTGAATTTACTGTAATATTATATAATTGGAAAAGTAGATTTAAAAAATAAAAAGTCAAATGTTAACATACATTGCAATATTCTTGCTTACAAGCCAAGGTTGTGTAGTCAAAGTCGGAAACAATTTTGGGTGGAGTCTGTAGAACTCTAGTTGCCAAATCAAACTTCAATATAAATATACTTACAAGTGATTGCAGAGTGATGCTTATTGAACTTTTCACTCTACGCTTTACTTACCTGGTAATAGAGAACGACAAGGTAGCGATTGCAGACATTAAAACCCGAAAGATGATCACAAGCATTCTTTGCGTCAAATATATCCTCGTAGACGACAAATGCTGTCCCTCTTGATTCTGGTGTGTTACCACTGAAATAAAAAAATAGCACAAACATTATTGATTACCGGTAATGTTTTATGAACCATATTATAAAAAAACTTCAAGCAACTTTTAATAATTAGAGTACAGTTGCATCAACAAACAATATGGCCTGCCTAAGGGTGCGAAAGTATTTTTAGTTTTTATAGAAGTGAAATTTTTTGGCCAAAATAAATCTAAGCTCTATGTTGCTACTGGAGAAATATTTGTTTTATTTTGGCCAAAAAAATGTAATGCTATAAAAACTAAAATTACTCCCGGTCCCTTCTGCCGCACCTTAAGCACGAACTTATATTAGTTGCAGTCCAATCTATTATACATGATTATGTAGCAAGAAATAGACAAGTACTATCACATACCTGAACCAATAAATAGAGGCTCCAAAATATATTAATCTCATCAGCAAATTATTAACACAAGCAATAAACTTAGCAATTTACTTACCTATTCTATATAATTTTATACACCCTTTTATTGTCAATAAGAAAGGGGGTAAGGAAAACTATTAAACTTCTTATCTCAAGATAAAGAGGAAAACTCGCTGCTAGTTTTCAAATATCTTAACATTGTCTATTGTGAGCCTATAAATTATTATTATTATTAGCACCGCGTCTTACTACCCGTTCGGGTTGTACGCACTTACGCTAATGTGTAATGGTATGGTGATTGTAAGATGAAATGGAGGACCTACAGTTTAACGTGGGATCCGAACCACGGTGGAGGCTTGTCTTTCCTCACATTCACAAGTTGTGATTAATACACGTCTTGTCAGAGTTGAAGGAAGGGTTTGGCAATCAGATAAATCTGTGCCGGGACCGAGGATTAAACCCCAGCACAGAAGTCTGACACCTTACCCCTAGACCACCAGGTTACCCTCAATGAGCCTATAAAAAAATCACTTTATCTGTTAGTAAGAAGGCTAAATGTAGAGCCCTTTTACAATAAGCCTGGTCGCATAGCTATGCAAATAAGCTTAAAAAGTCATTTAAAATCAGCTAATGTCACATTTTAACACATCTTTTCTATAAATAAAACTCAAACTATAGAGATGTTAAGGAAAAAGAACCCCGTTGGAATATTTTTCGACTTACTCTTGGTGTGAACCATAATTTGAAATAATGCAGCATAGAATTAAATATTGCGTTAGAGCTGAACATCTGTGCGACGATTTTTCATTTACTGAGTTGTCCAGCAGAGAACTTTCACATTATGTGAACGTTAAGTGAAGTGTACCACATGTTAGTTACCATATCATGTGGTGAACAAGGTCAACAGAGTTATTTAGTATTTCATTTGTTTATGGTATGCAGATGACTTCTTTGGTCTAGTTTCTCCTCGTCTAACAAACTCTGAAACGTTCCATTCTTTTGTTACACTTTATTTTGTGGCTCAGTGAAGATTATATTGCAAGTAATTGCAGGCTAATCAGCCCTTAAGGAATGGGTTTCATTTTAGGGAAACATTTGTTTTCAAACCTGTCCAAATTCTTTGTTTTTTCCTCGAGTTATGTTATGTCACATGAATTCTGATCATAAACTAGTTCCTTTACATTAAGTGAACACCAATTTTAGTGAAAGTAAGGTTGATTGTGATCCCAGGATTAAAAAAATTCCACTTTTTTATTTTATTTTTTATTATTTAGCACCGTGTCTTTCTACCCATTCGGGTTATACGCTTAAGTACTAATTACGCTAATGAGTTAGGAATTGGGAAGGGTGAATATAGAGGAAGTGAACCCGCATTTGTGTGGAGGGAGAGTGGAAAACCATTTAGTGAAAACCACCCCCAGTTCACTCGACCGAGATTCAAACCTTGATCTCCCTGTCCTCTGCAGTCGAGTTTAACACGACTAGCGTGTTAGTTAACTACGCCACCAAAGCGGATAACTGTAACTTAACTAGTGTACTTAACATAAATACTCACACTCTGATTTGCCTTATGGCTCCATACTTTCCAAATATATCGTACATTTCTTCTGCTGTAATTTTGTACGGCAAATTACGAATGTAGAGAATTCTATTAACTTCTGGTGGGAGTCTCACCTATAAATTAGAATAAAACAAATTTTGAATTAGCTTTTGAAATTGACCTAATGCATGTGATGACGTCTTGTTGAAGTCACGACCAATGAGTCTTTAAAAAGTAAAGATAAAATATTCAAGTGTAGCTCCTAGATACATAGTGGCTGTATCTGAATAGTCAAGTACACTTAACTTGATGACTTTACACTTAACACATACTTGAGATCAAAGACTGCAACAGACTATTTGAACGGCAAAATATCATTTTCACACCCTTGAGTCCGCAGTGCTGCTTCCTACCAATGGTCTTAGAAACTATTTTAAACGCCAACTATTAGCCCGAATTAGTGTAGGCCACTTACAGATTTGTGGAGACTTATTTTCAAATGCACATGACAAATTATCCAACACAACACAACTCTACAAACACTACAAAACAACCAGTATATTTAATGTACGTTATCAAAAATCACATTACTCTAGAAGCTCTATCTCTAGCAGGCGAAAAATTAAACAATTGCTGATCAAACACTGTATTGACGGCGTGTCAAGGGTAGCTTGCTGTCGCCCTTTGACTCAAGGACGTGTGAGGGGTGCATTATCACACTTCGTGACTATATGGACAGATCAAGGGTCGACGGTGCGTGAAGTAGAGTATTCGGATACAGCCAGGGTATCACTTATGTGGTTGAGGCAAGGCCATAGCCCATACCGATGTTAGGGATAAGGAGGTGTATCCACGTGTGTGTGTGTGTGTGTGTGTGTGTGTGTGTGATGGTGGGGGGTAATGGAAACCCACTAGGAGGAAAACCAACCCCCAATACACCAAATGTGATTCGAACCCCGATCTCCCTGTCATTGGCAGTATGGTCTAGCAGGTCACACAACAGAAATTAAATATGAATGGTTCATAATGAAATATTGTTTGACTTGAAAGAAATGCATAAATGGTTCGCTGGTCAGAAACATTTATATTTTAGTTTTGTTTACACTTACGTTTGTCCTGCGTTGCATCATTGCCATTTTGCTGAATAGTGTGTTCGCCTCGTTAAAAAAAACTCGATATATACAAAGTTGAATTCAAAACTGGTTAGAATCAGTGCAGTGGTTAGAATAATCTAATACATGACAGATATCCAAAATTAAAATAAATGTGTTTTTTTCCTAATTTACTGCTCTCTATCGTACAGGCTTAGAACATTCCTATTGAAAGTGTTGGATGTATCCTTCCAAATCACGGCTGCCAACGGTCTAGGAATAGTCCTCAAACCTCGGAATGTAATTTTTTACCGGCAAGATACTTTTGTTTCTAGAAATATATTTTAAAAAATGGCGAGGGGAATTAATGGTAATTTTAGTGCTGATATTTTAATTATTCGACCTCATTTGCTACACTTAACAATTCACTTCAAGCCTAATGAGTTATAAACCATTTTGTGACGATGCGGGAGTTGTCGAGATGTAGGTGTCATAATATGACATCTATTTTATAAAGCATTGAGCCTGAATGATATTTATAAATAATTGGCCTATTTAACTACAAAATTTATAATGAATATAATATTTATATTGTAGTATTAATCTGAGCCCACTGGATGTTATATCCCAATATTGGATTGTACTTTGGTTCTTAAATTCTTGATCCTAAAATAAACTTAAAATGTAAGACTTATTAAATTTAATTTGTAGGGCAGCAATTTGTTTGCGTTTTATTAATTTTGTTGATTTGAGCAATTATCGATTTTTAATATCACTGCGTCTTTCAAAGATTTTTAAATTAGTATTTAGGATTCCAATAATCTGTTTACTATTTCTAAAATAGAAGTGGTATACAGATTATTTGGTACCGTAACAAGAAGTTATAAACACATATTTAATTAGTTTATGTGATTTAGTAATTAATACAAATTATGCTCATAATTTTAATATTTCTATCATTTTTTCAAGAATACAATTTTTTTAATTCACTTATTATTATGTTTAAAGATTAGCTATCTTTTTATTGAAAGCACATGCAATTATTAAATAATAATTCTATCTTTCGCTTTTTTCAATGTAAAACCTATACATTGATACTTGACGTGTTGGAAAATACTGAATAATTTTAGTATAATTATGGCTGTTGGTAGTTTACACAACAAAAAGTAGTCTTTATTTTGATAACATAAAGCGATTCTTTCTTGTCTTTGCATGAAACCTAAAAAGCGTATATAAATAATTAGTGGAAAAACACTTTCAATCATCTATCCAATTTTGTTTGAAAAGCTCGTAAGTAGGGGCTTTCAAGATTAAAAAAAACCCAACTATATCTCAGCAGAGATGGCTGCTGTTCTTGATGAAGTCGGCAAATCTAAAGAGAAAATTATAGATTCAGGGAATGCAGAGCCCAATGGAGAGATTGATGCAGGCATTAATGGTGGTGATGTCACAGAATCTTCCAAGAAAAAGAAGAGGAACAAGAAGAAAAAGAAATCTGGTAAGATTAGGAAGAACTTTTTTCAATTTGAAACATTACTAAGGATAGATGTATACATGGCTGTATTCGCTAACTTATCTAACCAAGAGATCTTAAGTGGATTAGACCTGCACAGGTCACATGGTCTAATCCAGCGGTCGGCAACCAACGGCCGCCTTCGGCCTGCCGACTGATTTTATCTGACCCGCAAAAGATTTAGCAAACAATAGTGTTAATAAAAATAGTATAATAATTAACAACAATATGACAAATATGAAGTTGAAACTTTTAGCTTGATATTTTTTTCCCAACCAGTCCACCAAATGTGTTTTTAAAACTCATACAGCTAGCAATATCAAAAAGGTTGCCGACCCCAAAAACCATTTTGTTTTAATAAGAAGAGATAATATTTGATAAATACAAGAAATATTAAAGTGAATATTAGTCATAGATTAGTTTGTTAATTTTTATATTTGTAGAAAATATTAACAAACCTCACCTAAATCACAGAATTGTGTGTATGTAAATAAATGTAAACGTCCCAACATGGTACATTATTTTAGTACGTAATAGTTAGTGTATTTTATTCTAAACTAACCCAACCTAACAAAACCCAACTCTCTGTGAGGTAACATGTTTTTCTAAAACTACAAAACCATGGGGAAAAGCTTCAACCAATCACGGCAGTACTGTAAATTGTTTGTGTGCTGTCTGCGCAGGGGAAACAAGTACGGCCGATGGAGATTCCATTGAGTTGACGTCGAAACTGGAAGAGGTGACCTTGGACAACACAGAACATGATGCGGATGGTAAAATATATAATATATATTAGTGTAAATAAATTTACAAAATATAACACAGAATGTCTTTTCGAAATTTGGCCTTAGCGGTGATCTAATTCATATACAGGTCGGAAATGGTTTCACCCTTAATGTGGTGAAGAATCAGGCAAGTTTTGAAACATATGAGTTCACTCGCTAGATTGCTGTCTTGGATGATGATAACGAGAAAAATAAATAAATTAAATATCATTAAAGAATAATTTGCATTACTCACTTCAGAAAGTTTGATTATTATATGACCTGCCTCGATGACGTAGTTGGCTAACGCGCTAGTCGTGTTGAGCTAAACCACCGAGGCCGAGGAGATCGAGGTTCGAATCTCAGTCTGGTGAACTGGGGGTGGTTTTTCCTAAGTGGTTTTCCACTCTCCCTCCACGCAAATGCGGGCGCACTTCTTCTAAATTCAACCTTCCCAATTCCTAATCCATCAGTGTAATTAGTACTGAACGGGTAGTAAGACGCGGTGCTAAATAAATAAATACATATTTTATGGCATCACTCTCACAATAGACTAGAGAAGACAAGGAGATCGAGGTTTGAATCCAGGTCGGGTGTAATGATGGGATCATCATATCATCATAGTAATGAACTGACTTCCAGTCTGTGACTGAGTCATTTTAGTAAAATTCCTCCCTCTTCCTCTATCCTTCCACCATTGTTCCTCCTTTAATTTCTTCCATTCTTCTCCTCTCACTCACACACTTGATGTTATCTGTTCCACCCATCTCTTGCTTGGTCTTCCCTTTCATCTTCATACTTCATCTCCATCATTCTCTTTGGTATTCTCTCCTTTTCCATTCTCACTACATGACCATACCATTTCAACCTTGCGGTGCGCTAGCAAGTCAGGGATGAAGACAGTTGAATTGAGAAAAGTGTACCCGCATTTGCATGAAGGGAGAGTGGAAAACCTTTTAGAAAAAAACCACCCTCAGTAGACTCGACCGGGATTCAAACCCTGATCGCCCTACCATCGGTACCGGTAGTCTAGTCTACTGCAAGAGTGACGCCTTAGACCATGTGGTCACCGAAGCAGGTTCTTGTGGTGCTAAAAAACAAAATAAAAAATTGTTTGTAACGAAAAGATAGTGTATCTACAAGTTTGCATTTAGAAGCGGGAGAAGACACAAAGAAGAAGAAGAAAAAGCGTAATCGAGGTGGCCGCGCTGTCCACAAGGTGCAGACAGATCCCCCCACGATCCCCATCGCCGACCTGTTCCCTGAGGGGGTGTTCCCCGTGGGCCAGGTGATGCAGTATCCCGACTCTCAGACCGCCAAGGACAGGTCCACAAGTGAGGAGAAGAGGGCGTTGGACCGGCTCCATTACGACATCTACAACGAAGTGCGCCATGCCGCCGAGGCTCATCGTCAGGTACGTATCACCGCATGTCTTAACCGGTACTCGGATTTTTGTCATATCATGGCTTGAGCACAAGCTTAGCTACATTCCAAAACCAATTAAAATTCAGATAATGACAAATATTTAAGTATGTTACATTTGATTCATCAACGCCCTTGGTTCTTATTGGTATTGAAATAATCGAGAATTGATCTTAAAAGTATCACAATTTTCAATACCTCAATTCTAATATATTCAAATCCCAGGAAATTAAATTGTAATGTAATTTTTAGCGTAAACTCCTTTCAGCCTAAAAGGTAGGAGTCTTACCTTGATTTATTACACTATGGCTTATCTTATAAGCTGCGCCATAGTGGAATAATGCAAGGTAATCTTGCTACCTGACAGGGTAAATGTCGGTACATAGCAGCTTAGAATGGCAGTGATTGAACATAAAATGAATATTTTAGCTTTCTTTATTTTTATAAGCGGAGCTTTATAATTGCCAAAGTTGATATATATTTTTAGAAGCCAAACCTTAAGTTTTGAAGTCAAGTTAAAGATTCGAAGCTACCTCAAAGATTCAAAGCCATCTCAAAAATTTGAAACCTTCTCAAAGTTTGTAAGCCATCTCACAATTTTGAAGCCATGTCAAAGTTTGCAAGCATCTCACGATTTCGAAGCCACGTCAAAGTTTGTAAGCTATCTTAAGCCATGTCAAAGTTTGTAAGCTATCTTAAGCCACGTCAAAGTTTCACACACCTCTAATTCCCTGATGAACTGGTCTATGAATGTGTTTGCAGACTCGCCGTCACATGCAGAAGTGGATCAAGTCAGGAATGACAATGATCGAGATCTGCACCGAGCTGGAAGAGACTGCGAGAAATTTGATCCAGGAAGACGGCTTGAAAGCCGGGCTAGCTTTCCCCACGGGCTGCTCCCGCAACCACTGTGCCGCTCACTACACCCCTAATGCAGGGGACACCACTGTCCTGCTCTACGACGATGTCACAAAAATAGATTTCGGCACTCATATCAATGGTGAGCTATGTTTTTGCTAATTTGATGTTTTATTTACCGTTATCTTGAATTAATTATTTTGATGTATAAATAAAATAGGTATGTGCAGGCAAGTGTTCTCAATGCGCGCAATAATGAAATAAAGATTTCAGCAACGAACTTAACATACCATCTGGACTTACATTCACTTTTATATGAAAGGAGGTACAGAAAAAAGGGGTAAAAACGAACACAATATGGTTTTTTACAAAGAAAAGAAGAACACAATTCAAACTTTACATTGCTGCCACTGGACAAAGAGGTAATGGCTGCCTCTTGAAGAAAATCGATTGTGACCCAGGTTTTATTCTATTAAAACTTATCAGAAGGGAGTTTGAAACATGCAACACAACTTCC
>CABFWO010004326.1:1003-40173 GCA_902155825.1 Timema genevievae | reverse complement strand
ACCTGGTGGTCTAGGGGTAAGGTGTCAGACTTCTGTGCCGAGGGTCCGGGGTTCAATCCTCGGTCCCGGCACAGATTTATTTGATTGCCAAACCCTTCCTTCACCTCTGATAAGACGTGTATTAATCACAACTTGTGAATGTGTGGAATGCCAGGCCTCCACCGTGGTTCGGATCCCACGTTAAACTGTAGGTCCTCCATTTAATCTCACAATCACCCTACCATTGCATATTAGCGTAAGTGCGTACAACCTGAACGGGTAGTAAGACGCGGTGCTAATAATAATACACATTAAAAAACTGTAGGCCTCAAAGTTCACAATTACAACAAAAAAAACATAACTTTGAAGTTTTTGGGGTACATCAGCCCCCTTCTTCAGCAGAAGAGAGTAAATTAGGAATTGCTATAGAATGTGTGATAAGATACAAGGATAGGAACATGTAAAAGGAAAGATTAACACAAAGGACAAATAAAGCAGGAAATTGACATAAGATGCTGATATATATCCAACATACCACTTTAAAGGCCGCATTACACGTAGCAGGTTGCAGCGCTGCTTTCTGACATTGTTTTACAGCGCTGCAAGATGATCATGTAATTTACCTAAATGATCGGTGCGCATATCAGAAAGCTGGTAGCGCAAATATCAAATGAGTTTGATATTTTCTGATCGGACGACTGCTTTCTGCGCCGTGTAATCACTTTCTGCGCTTCCAGCTTGCTTGCTTGGTTAGCCGCTGAGAGACTATAGACTAAAAGATGCTTGTAGGTGTCTTCATTCATACGTAGGTAATTTCGGAAGTCATCAACATCTAATTCAGGTAAAATCGTCACAGTATGGGACATAGTGTTCCGTTTAGACACTAAATTTCGACTCCACACACGTTTCTTTCTGCGTTTTATAACAATACGATATTTCAATTTTTTAGTAGTACCCGTACATTATAATAAGCTCTTCATCTTCTTGTTGTTGACGAAACATCTTAGCACAAACTGAACCAGCAAAACCAAGTGCGGACGATAAAATAACTCCCCCTCCACTGAGCGGCAAGATGATCATTCGTCAGAATGCAGCTTGTGTGTAATAGGTAACCCAGATTTGTCAGCTCGCAGCGCTGCAAAACTATGTCAGAAAGCAGCGCTGCAACCTGCTACGTGTAATGCGGCCTTAAGGGAAACTTTTTTTAGGTAATATTAAGAGGAATTTCACCCGTAATTGTGTGGAATGAGAGGTGGAAATCACTTAGGTGAGGGGGGGAAATCTTAGTAAAAGGAGAATATCTCAAAGAACATGATGGAAATAATGGATTTAGGTAAAAGACCTCAAGGAGACCAAAAAAAATTGTTGGGAGGGGCAGATAACAGCAAGTGTGGGAGTGAGAGAAGAATAGTGCTAGAAAAGAGGGAAGAATGGTGGAAGGACAGAGGAAGACTAAACTGACCCGACAACAGGCTGGAAACATTTCATGATGATGATGGTGATGGTGATGGTGATGGTGATGGTGATGGTGATGGTGATGGTGATGGTGATGGTGATGGTGATGATGATGATGTGCAACAAGGACAATGATCCACTTCGGTGACCACGTGGTCTAACGAGCTACTCTCGTGTTGGACCAGCCTGCCGATGACAAGGAGATCGAAGTTTGAATCTTGGTTGGGTGTACTGAGGGTGGTTTTTCACTCTCCCTACATGCAAATGCGGGTATATTTCCTCTAAATATAACCTTCCTAATCCCTAAAATCGTTAGTGCATCGTTAGTACATAAGTTTATAACCTGATTGAGTAGTAGGACACAGTGCTAAAAATTAAAATCCCGGTACAACTGTGTTAAAAGAGATTCACGGTATGTATTAACTGGAAGAACAATGTTCTTTCGACTATAGTAAATAAAATTAGTGTATTTTTCTGGTGAATACATGAGAATTCCCCGACTTTTCCCTGTTTTCCGTGTCGCTGGACCCTTGTTTTTGAAACTATCAAAGTTTCTAAATGTCACTATATTATTCAGATATGTGCAGAGTGCGAACTCAAGTTTATTTCTCACTCTCTACTTTAAAAAAATAAAACTTGCGCTTTGTACTAAAAGAAGTGAAATGGTTTCAGGCCGGATTATTGACTGCGCTTTCACCCTGGCGTTCAATCCCAAGTACGATAAACTGATTGAGGCGGTACGGGACGCCACCAACACTGGGATTAAGGTAACAAATGGTCTTTAACAACAGTAGGGATGGAGTCCTTGAATCCTTAAGGAGAATTGTGGATTCTAGGAAATTTCAGATTCGAGACGCAATAAAAAAAATTGTTTTCAATTTTTCAAGTGAAATTTGTTTTAGAGCTCTAATATCAATAATAATAATCATGGGATGAACTTACAGCCAGACCCCAGACCAGTAATTTAACACTTAATTGAACATACGGATGTTATAATGAATGGATTATAACTTGGTAAATAAATGTTAACATTCTTATATTTTTATTTCCTCTTATGTTCATAATTTTTTCCATGATTCATATTTTTGATTCGAAGGTAGATTTGAGATTCGGATTTGTAAAAAAAGTGGATCCAACTCAACTCTACACAATAGAAGTGGTTTTCAGAACTTTTATTGAAAATAGGGCTGTGGAAAGTATGATTTTTATATTCAAAACTTAGCTGAATTGGTTACTTGAAATATTCTTGAAGTTAAATTGAAATTTGAATATTTTATTAATATGTTCAGGTTGAAATTTTTTTATACTGTGGATATATATGTACACAGTTCACACTTTTACATTGCTGCCACTGGACAAAAAGGTATTGGCTGCCTCTTGGAGCAAATCAAACATAACCACCCAATCCCTCGACCTAGGTTTCATTCTATCGTAACTCATCGGGGGGGAGGGAGGAGTGTGAAACGCGTAACACAACTTCCTAAAAGAGGAAGACAAAGGAAATTGATAAAGGATGATAGGAACAGGTAAAAGAAATAACATAAAGAACAAACACAGGAAAAGGACATTTGATTTGAATGTATAATATATAATCTTGTTCTATGAAAGCTGTGTCAAGAGTACTGTAGGTGTTACCCGTGGATTATTCACTCTTTACAGGCTGCTGGTATTGATGTGCAGCTGTGCGATATCGGAGCTGCCATTCAGGAGGTGATGGAGTCTTACGAAGTTGAGATTGATGGCAAGGTGTACCAAGTAAAGTCAATCCGCAACTTAAATGGGCACTCAATATCGCCTTATCGTAAGTAAAGATGAAAACACATTTAGTTGAGAAATGTATAAAAACAATATGGAAACAATTTACAATGATGTAGGGTTGTGCAATATCCACTTGGTCACTTCAAAGAGAGCTCGACTCAAATGTACTGTATGGACCTGAAAATAGGCCTCACTTTGTTCCCAAAAACATCCTTTATAAAATCTTAAGTGTGGTCTATGATCGCACCCTTATATAATACATATAAAAAATGTTGTACCTTTAAAGAGTGCATTTAGTTATATGGATTTCTACATTCATTACTGTTTCCAGTCTGTGGTTAGTTTTTTTTCATGCCATATATTTTCCACTACCAGCTTGCGTGGCCTTTCATAGCTTCATATGCCTTATAATCAAACCTAAGACTAGGACAGACACAACATCCAGTCCCCCGGCCTTTAGTTCATCACTGTGAAAGGGTATCTCCACATTTCGCCAATGATAAATTTTTTGGCCATGCCGGGAATCGAACTCGGGACTCTTAGCTCAGTAGACAAACACGGTCTACAGACTGAGTTAAGGTGTCAGATAGTTATATCGATATAGTTTATAATCTCCACAACAGATAATTACCTCTTCAAAAAATGTTATTTAAAACTAGATGGTCCTTGACTCTAGCCTAAATGACCGAAGGAATGAAATAGTCAAAAGTCAGAAAATAGCTGCCGCTACCACAAGACTTTTTGTTGCAATCAGGTTGGCTTTGTTCACTCTCACTTAGTTTACATTACTATACAGCGTTTTCGTACATTCCCAAGCGATTGTTTTTATGTGTGAATTGTACGTCATGCTCTTTAACATCCTCTAAGAATTATGGTCATGTTCATATTAGGACATGTTGTCTGTCCCAGGGATCCATGCAGGGAAGACTGTCCCGATAGTAAAAGGCGGTGAAGCCACAGTGATGGAAGAGAACGAATTCTACGCCATCGAGACGTTCGGTTCCACGGGACGCGGGCAGGTCCACGACGACATGGAGGTGTCACATTACATGAAGAACTTTGAGACTGGCTATGTCCCGCTAAGGTCAGTGTCACTGTTAAATTATAAATAAACGATAACAGCCAGCTCCCGCTTTGATGGTCAGATGGTCTAATAGACATTATTCTCGCAATAGACTTACGCAAATGCAGTTATGCTTCCACTGTATTCAACCGCCCTAATCCCTAACACATTCACTTAATTAGTATATATGCTTATAACCTAAATAGGTAATAAAACACTGTGATAAAAATACTTTTTTTCTTATTTCAGACTCCAGTCTTCCAAGACCCTTTTGGGTGTTATAAACAAAAATTTTGGCACATTGGCGTTTTGCCGCCGGTGGTTGGATCGTGCCGGTTGTACCAAGTATCAGATGGCCCTGAAGGATCTTTGTGACAAGGGTGTAGTGGACCAATACCCACCCTTGTGCGATGTCAAGGGCAGTTACACTGCTCAGTTTGAACACACGATCATGCTTCGCCCCACTTGCAAGGAAGTTGTTAGTCGGGGGGATGACTACTGAGTCTATCAGCAGGCTCCTCCCCTCGCGCAAGGAAGTCGTTAGTCGGCGGTACGGCTGCCGAGTCTACGATTATACTATGGGCCAGTTTCATAGTCAGATTTAGTGAGCCTAAAGTGTGAGTCAATACTAAATACAGGACGGCACCTACCTAGACTAAAATGTAACGGGCCAGTTTCGCATATGAAACTGGCCCATTCCATTCAATTTCAGGTAGGTGACGTCTTGTATTTAGCATAGCTCCGCACTTGAGGCGTACTAAATCTGACTATGAAACTGGCCCTATGCGTCACTTGCAAGGAGAGTGTTGATTGAGGGAACGATTACAGAAACTACGATCATACTCTGCACCACTTGCAAGGTTGTCAGTTGAGGGAACGATCACAGAGTCTACGATCATACTCTGCACCACTTGCAAGGTTGTCAGTCGAGGGAACGATCACAGAGTCTACGATCATACTCTGCACCACTTGCAAGGTTGTCAGTCGAGGGAATGATCACAGAGTCTATGATCATACTCTGCACCACTTGCAAGGTTGTCATTCGAGGGAATGATCACAGAGTCTACGATCATACTCTGCACCACTTGCAAGGTTGTCAGTCGAGGGAACGATAACTAAGCCTTTTTTTTTTATACCTAGAGGTGGCTCAATACCAATATGATCAACGATCAATATGACTTTCTATAGCAGTAAATTCCTTAAGTTTGTACTAAAAATGTCAATATCATGCTAATAATTTGAAATATGTTAGAGTAGCTAGAAGTTAGAGGTGTGATAAGATCACTTTATTCCTTTCGAAGCAAAGCCAGATTAATTATATGAAATAATCCAGCAGCCAAATCAATGTTAGAATATTTTTGTTATTGTAAGTAATATTTCAAACATGGTATTTACTGCAAAAGGTGTTAAACAGATTTTTACTTAAGCATGTAAAATCAAGTTTGAAATTAAAAATTGGAAATAAATTTGTATCTTTGCTGTCAATTATTTTGTTGTTGACAAAGTTGATGTAAGACATATATTTGTAAGCCCGTGCAAAACTTTGAAATTATAAATCTGAATCTAATTATATTTGGAAAGGGGGACAGAAAACATATAAAAGGACAGAACACAATATGGCTATTACAATGAAAAGAAGAACACAGTTCACACTTTACACTGCTGCCACTGGACGAAGGGGTAGTGGCTGCCTCTTGAAGAAAATCAGTCATTACCACCATTTTACTTGTTTTTCTCTAAGTACCATATCATTCTTTACAATTTTCCTTTTTTTTTTATGTAAAATGTGAACCGTGTTCCTCTTTTTATTTTCAAAGCAATGTTGCGTTTGTCCCTTTTAAATTTTTCTATCTGCCTTTGTTGTGCTTTCTTCTAAATAAGATTTTCATTCTTTAGAAAAACTAAAGATGTGTGAGAAGGTTTTTTTTATAGAGATGGGACGATTCCTCAAATCCTTTGGATTTTTTTTATATAGATGTATTGAGGAAGCACTATTATTTTCCAAGTAAAAGGTTAATTTTTAAATGTTTTAAGTTACAGATAATTATATTGGTATTGATACACCTCTATTTTTTTTATTGTTGCAATAATTGATAATTTTGTTGACTCTTGTCTTATAGAGTGCTTTTTTAATCATCTGTTATTTGATATCACATCAAGTGATTGAATTTGTCAAGGTATTGAGATTTAACTAATCTTTTTTTTTTATGTGGATATTAAAATGAGGACATAATTAATTTTTTTAAATATAATTGCAGAAACATGTTCAAGGGCATTTCCTATGGTACTTGTTTTTCAATTATTTATTTTTATGTACAAATGAAATAAATTAAAAGTTGAGTTAATAAAACCGGTTATTTTATTCAAAATGTGATTGTAAACTGTGTTAAAATAAACAAAATCGAAGATTTAGTAAAGTGGATGGTTAGGGTATACATCCACACCATGTCTAACGCGCTAACTGTCTAAATAAACTGGACCGCAAGCGGCGGGGAAGTCGGGTTTGAATCCCGGTAAGGTGTGCGATACGTATAACCTCCAAGCTAAGGCCATAGTGAAGTCTGTCGGAGGTAAGAGTGCTACTTTTCATGGTAAACAGAGTCTAAATAAAGATAAAACACTTAAAATTATTTTAAATTATGCTATATATTTTTTTTAATTACTTAAAAATTTAAATACTTGATTGTGCAACTGTAATTAGATTTTAATTTAAGACTGCTTTGAGTATTTTGCTGGTGGTCTTGAGGTAAAATGCTCGCCTTAGGACCCGATTTTCATCGGTTTAAACCCAGTCGCAGTCGATTTATTTCTCTTGAGCGATAAAAATTCGTAGCACATCTTCTTTCGGGGAGGGGGGAGTAAAGCCATCGGTTACATCTTGAGCGGCATGTACAAGAACCCTGCAAGGTATGTGAAAATACCTTTGTAGACAAAATTGGTAGGCCCTTTTGCTCTCGCTCATAGAAATTCTCGTGTTCTGATATAATCAGTATTTTCAGAAAGTACATGTTAAATATCTCAAATAAATGAAAATTAATTAATATTTCACTAATATACATAAATATCTGGGAAAATATAACTTTTTTTATTATTTTAAAAATCGAGTAAATATTTTAAATACATAAACTCAAATATCTGGACAAGATTGATCGGGGCACACAGATTTAACATACTTCTGGTCTGGTTTGATTGTGTCTGCGAGGTGAGGATTCAAATTCCAGCCAGATGTATAATTAGATAGTGTATTTTATGAGTTGGTTTCCCACATTCCCTTCATTCAAATGTGGTCACATTTCCTCTAAGTTATTCCCTCATCATTCCTTACCCACTAGCATGGTTAAAATGTGTGTGAATGAGGGATTCTAGAACCGTGATCAGGGTACTGACTGGCTAAACCAAAAGAAGGAACCTGAAAGAAATAGTGTAATGAGGTGGACTGGACAGAACTCGTTAAAGATAGGGACAGGGTGTAATGAGGTGGACTGGATAGAACTATTTAAAGATAGGGACAGGGTGTAATGAGGTGGACTGGATAGAACTACTTCAAGATAGGGACAGGGTGTAATGAGGTGAACTGGATAGAACTAGCTCAAAATAGGTATAGGGTGTAATGAGCTGGACTGGATAAAACTAGCTCAAAATAGGAATAGGGTGTAATGAGGTGGACTGGATAGAACTAGCTCAAAATAGGAATAGGGTGTAATGAGGTGGACAATAGCCTGAACACAGTTTTAGATTCTTCCATTCACGCTTCATGTCCTGCTCACTATAATCTATCAACTATCCTAATATTGTCTTGTGATTAATACACGGTATGTAACTCATCATTATGTAACCTCTACCCTCCTGTAGCCCCATCCCTTTTTTGATCAAATATCTGCCTAAGCACCTAGTTTTCAAACATTCTAAATTTATTTTCGTCATGTAAGTTAAGACATTTCACATCCATAGAGAACCACCAATAAAATTATTATTTTGTACATTCTCAAGGCCGCAAGGTTTTGGGTGGTTCAAACCCCCCCTCACCCCCACGAAATTTAATGAACAAAATATATATAGCTTTATTTATGGTTCAAACAATATCAAAATTAAGGCACAAGTACAATTTAGGGGTTTGTGTTGCCATAAAAAACACTTCAGAGAGCTTCTAGAACTGTTTATCATTTTTAAAAAAATTTCTAGCCTCCGGCAATTGGGTGATGTGCCCACCAAACCCCTCTTGAAACTATTGGCTGGCTACGGCCTTGTATATTCCGAGTTTTACATTGCTTGAAAGCCGTCGAGATGTCAACAACTTACCAACTGTTCCCAACTGTATTATTTTCCTAAATTCCAATCTAGTATCGTTATTTCTAGTTAAAACTCTTCCTAGTTATTTAAACTCATTAACCCTGTCAAATGATATGTTGTTTTCAGTAATCTCTAAATTATTGCCCCCAACCTGTGTTCTCTGTGTGATCATATATTTAGTCTTTTCAGCGTTCACTTCTAAACCTATTTCCTCACTACAGGGGCGCACACAGAAATTATTCTTAGGGGTTGAGGGGGGTCCAAAGTAAAGAAGTTACAGGTCAATAGTCAATCCAATCAATTATTCGTGCAAGACTCATACTTTGAACAAATTACAAATTACTTAATGAGTCTCTCGGGTGACCTGGTGGTCTAGGGGTAAGGTGTCAGACTTCTGTGCTCAGGGTCCGGGGTTCAATCCTCGGTCCCGGCACAGATTTATTGCCAGGCCTCCACCGTGGTTCGGATTCCACGTTAAACTGTAGGTCCTCCATTTCATCTCACAATCACCCTATCATTACATATTAGCATAAGTGCGTATAACCTGAACGGGTAGTAAGACGCGGTGCTAATAATAATAATAATAATAAGTCTCTCTCTCTCTCTCTATATATATATATATATATACACACACACACACAGACTGTATTGAGACATGGGGTTATTTTCAACCACTGCTTTAAGGTGATTTAACATTGATAAATCATTGATTTTTATTTACTATTTTAACTATAGGCTACTTCATGTTCACTAGGGGAGGGTCCGGACCCGCTGGACCCCCCTTGTGTGCGCGCCCCTGCCTCACTAGCCTCTAGTAAAAGTTCTGCATTTCTTGCCTCCTTTCTGTTGCCCAACAAAGTTAAATCATCTGAGTATCCTAATAGCAGCATTAAACCATTTAGTGTCAACCTCACTTTAAGGCCGGATTAAAAAGTAATGGGGAAAGTGCTGTGCCTTGTTTCAACCCATTATGTATTTCAAAAGAAGTTCGCCTTTTCCCCAAAAGAAAAGGGGCTATTTACCACCAACCCCAATCTAGTAACTTAGTTTCAAGGTTGGAATGTGAGACAACGAGACAAGGGAATATTTTAAAGGACAAAAATAGGAGATATAATAAGAAGAAAGTGAATATGATATAACTTGAGTAAAATCTCTTCTAACATTTGAGGTGGACAGTCCAATTTTCATAGGAAGAACCTTCTTCATCTGACACAAAAGTTACTAGATCTACTTTCGTGCATTATTATGTCAAGTAATGTGATGTGCAGGTGTCTTTTTTTCATATATTTTTATCAAATTGGACAAGTTGAGAGGATGAGAGTGGATCGAGTGACGAAACAAATATATGAAGGTAGAGTGTGTGTATCAAAAGTAAGAGGTATGTCATGTAAGACGTGGCTTAATCATGTAGACGAATGTGTGAAAAAGAGAAACGTTAATAGTTTTAAGAATAAAAGAGTATGTATAACTCGGTATATGGATGTTGTTGAAGTGAAGGGAGTATGTAAGGATAGGGAAGTGTGGAAAGGATGGATTAAGTACGGTGTTGTCTTTTGAGCTATATGCATAGTTTCTTGCCTACCCCGTAAGGAAATGAATAGGTAGGTATGTATAATTTAGAAGAGTATCAATGTTAGTTGTAAAAAAACAACATAAGAATTCTATAAGGCCCTGTCTCTGAAAATCAGGAAGGTATACATAATTTGAGGAACACTCAACTGCCAATGAACAAAGTGGTAATGATTGCTTCTTAAATATCAACCTTGGCTATGATATTCATCAGCAGGGCTCGGATTTTGATGATAACATCTCATCTTTTTTTATGGTTTGTCACATACAATTCTTGCAAGTATACAAACTCTGCTCATTATCCTGTTGGTGTGGAAATATATATATTTTGTAGATAATTTTTGAGTCATTTTAAAGTATTTATGTTGAGTACATATATGTTTTTAAATAATATTAATAAATATTAATATTTTATAAATGCATAAAGGCTCAAACATAATTATTTTCCACACACAATTGCCGGAATAAGAAGATAATGTAGACCATGAACTTTGTATCACAGTTGTCTGAATGAGAAGATAATGAAGACAATGAACTTTGTATCACAGTTGTCTGAATGAGAAGATAATGTAGACCATGAACTTTGTATCACAGTTGTCTGAATGAGAAGATAATGTAGGCCATGAACTTTGTATCACAGTTGTCTGAATGAGAAGATATGTAGGCCATGAACTTTGTATCACAGTTGTCTGAATGAGAAGATAATGTAGACCATGAACTTTGTATCACAGTTGTCTGAATGAGAAGATAATGTAGGCCATGAACTTAATATCACCTTTGCTTGTCTGGTTATAAAATACACATTCCTGATGGGACTGCAACTAGGCTAGAGAGGGTTGCTTTGCTGTTACTTCTCAAGCAGATATTTGTAAATCAATGTTATATTTAGCAGAATGTAATATTTTAGTTGTTAAAGGCTTTTCATTGCATTTTACATTTGTAAAGTGCGTATTTTATTTAGTCATGTGCATTTATTATGAGTTTTTGTTCATATTTTTATGTCATTTTTTGATCAGGTCAACAGTATAGTATTGATAGGTCATCTAACCAAAATGTACCGATTTCGATTCTTCTGGCTAGGTTATTTTTCTAATAATTGTAACATTTTGTTGTTTCTCAAAGCACTAAGCTCCGAAGAAAGGTTTGATGTTATGTTGGTGTACTTTGTTCACCGTGTTGCCGAACACATGCGCATTCAGTGTTGTCTTAGGTGGTACTACTCAACTACGTTGTAAATAATACCGACATTTGTTTGAATTGACATACGTACATACGGCAGGTGTTATTTGACAAACAAGATGTCCTTGATCCGTTTCACGCTAAGACCCACTCTCACTGCGCAAAGCTCAATATTTAAAGTTGATTAAAATGGTTTTCAAATTTAAAAATAAACCACTCTAAAACCCCATCTACAGAGTCTGTAAACTCCGCATCCATATTGCCCTTAAGTCTTTAGAAATGGAAATCATCACGAACACACAGCGCTTATTCTTAATCACGTGGTCGTGCCAACCGATGAGAATGTAAGAAACTAAGTCCTACCAAACTCTTCAAAAGAAAATTTTCTAGAGTAAGGTGCCGGCAGAAGTGATATGTGAAGCAAAGGTTATAAAGACTACTAATGTGAATTTTAACCTATCAACGCAACCCCACTCTTTCTGAGAACTTGGTATTTTTAAGCAAACTGTTTCTGAGACGACACGCGTCCCGGTGTTTTTAAAATTTTCAAAAATATAATTATGAAATAGCTCCGTTCATATAGGGCGAGCAAAGGGTACTATCTAAAACCAAACTTTTTTTTTTTTGTGTGCATGTAAACTAGCAGGCCGAATAGTAATATTAAAGTATCAAAGAGCAGTGGGCCGGGCAGATACGTCTCGAAGGCCAGATGCAGCCCTTGAGTTTGCGAACTTTGTTTTAGATCATGCCCCAACCTCAAAAGCTACCTCCCCCTTATCCTATCTTCTGACACCTCCTCCTATGAGTTTTCTTCGTGACCATTGTTAGGTTCTTGGTCGAACCAATGATATCCCATCGTCCAGTACTCTTTGTCATTTATGTTATTGGTCTCCATTCTGATCCCAAACTCGCAACATATCACCCAGCTTATTCTCTGGACGATACCAGGTTCTTGCCTCAGCTTGTACAATTCTTTGTTTTATTTCTTTCTTAATCCTGCCCCCTCTTATAGCTCCCAATATATTTTACACAACAGATTTAAAATTTATCTGTATGAATTCTGACTTTAGGAGGGTGAAAAATATATAATTATTATAACACTATTTGGATATGGGAAAATAACGCCCAACTCATTCTCGTCGTTGTTTGACCGTCTTCTTCGTGAACTATTCCTTCCACCCTTTTGTTGGGTCTCTTTTTAGTAAAATTCCTCCATCTTCCTTCTTTATTTGCTCCAATTCTTCTCATCTCACCCACACACTTTCAGCAATTTGTTTCTTCCATGTCTTTGTTGGTCTCTCCTGCGGTTATTTTCCTACATACTTCATCTTCATCATACTTTCAGATTATTTCCTTTTTCATCCTCACTCACTAAATGACCATACCATCTCAGTCTTGCTTCCTCTACTATCTCATGTACCCCAACACCCTCCCATGAATGTGAACGTTGTAATGAGTTGATGGGTGCCAAAAAGTTAATTTGGTCCTAGGATCAAATTTGATAGTTAAAGCTAGAGCTCAACTTGTTAATAAAATAATAATTTAAAACCAATGTCAGGCTAAATGTGAAAAATATTGGGAGAGTCCTGCACAGATGTGTGAGCTACCTCGACAGTCTTGGCCTTGAACATTTCAAGCGTTTACACACCAACATTATGTATCTTACGTCAAACCAAGACAAACAGACGATATCGAGTATTAAAACAAATGGTTTCGCCAGGTGGTGGAATTATTCCTCTTGAGCGGTTCCAGGCACACGACCCACCTGTTTCTAGGTGTTGAATGACGTACTGAAAAAAAAAATAGTACGTCCACTCATCAGGTGGTGGGTGACCTTGTTTTTCATTCCGGGGTATCAAAGTTATTTAAAGACTTGCTACGCCTCGATTAGATCAGTTCTACTTGTGGATTTGTGAGGCTTTGCAATCCATTCCACATCATGAGAACCGGTACGATAGGGTTTGCAGTGCTCTTGGGGCTATGCCTCGTGCAGGTAACAATATTTCTAAATAATACTTTTTTTTTACTTGCTTTGGTGGCCTTATAGTCTCTTAAGGCGCTTATCTCTCAAGAGACTATACTACCGATAACAGGGAGGATCTGGTATGATCCCGGTCGCGTGTACTTAGAGAGTTCTTTTACAAGGGTTCTTATCTCCATGAAAATGCGGGACATTTCATTTGAATTCAAACTTACTCTTGCCCATTAGCATAATCGGTACATAAGTGTATAATCCGAATGGGTAGTAGGATGTTGTGCTAAAAACTTATTTAGACTTTGGGCTGCTATACTAATTACAGTAATATGTTAATGATGAGGAGGTTTGAATTTAGAGTAAATGTAACCATATTTTAATGAATGGAGAGTGGAAAACTATTTAGGAAAAAAAGTCTCAATATATTTTACAATCTAATGAATAATGAGATTGACGTTTTGGACTGTGCGACCATCAACGTGGAAATAACTTACCCCCCCCCCTCTCCCCCTGAGTTACCTTGTGGAAGGAACAAATTGTAGTCCCATAATTAAGACTTCTTTTTACCAACACCGATAAATGAAAATTAAGAGCGTGCATCACATGTCAATCAACTCTGTGGTACAGTCGGCTAGAAATCGTGAATTAACACCAACACTGTTGCATGTGGAACATTTCTTGAACGTTCTTAATGTATGAAACAAGTGTACCAACTCTTTACTTGTGTGTTATAGTTTGTGAACATGTTTTTAAAAACCAATCATCAGTGAACTACCACCAAGTTTTTATTTTATAATACACAAACAGACACACAATCTTATCAATTGCATGATGTCAATTTTAAAAAAATAAGTTACAGCTGAATATAAAAAAAATTGAATTTTTAAAAAACATTTATAGGTGATATATAAAGTTAATTTGAGGACTAGTATAAAAATAAAGTTGAAGAAAACCTAATAATCGTGTTCCTGTTGCAGGTAAAATAAAAAAAATTGAGTATCTGCTTTATTATTATACAGAATAATCTCAGCAAATTACAAAAAAATATATTTTGATTCAATATTTTGTGTTAGCAATAATAGAAATATCTTGATATGAAAAAGTAAAAATCAAATAAACAAAAATTTAGTTATGAAAAAGCTAAAAAAATTGAATTGATTAAATATTATGTAATTATTGATGAAAAATAAAAATTTGTTTTCAGAAAACCACAAATCGGGTTATAAGAGAGACAGATGACAGTTCTTCCAACTCGAGCGCAGTAGTCTGGGGCTGTAACCCAACAGTCACTGAACAGGCAAGTAACTATACAAATGAAGTAACAATAGCCACAAATGGAGAGTCTATAGCAACTTCTGATGTAACAACAGCCACAAGTGGAGACTCTACAACAACAGCTTCTGATGTAACAACAGCTAGCAGTGGAAACTCTACAACATCTTCTGATGTAACAACAGCTAGCAGTGGAGACTCTACAACATCTTCTGATGTAACAACAGCTAGCAGTGGAGACTCTACAACATCTGCTGATGCAACAACCTCAAGCAGTGGAGACTCTACAACAACATCTTCTGATGTAACAACAGCTAGCAGTAGAGACTCTACAACATCTTCTGATGTAACAACAGCTAGCAGTGGAGACTCTACAACATCTGCTGTTGTAACAACCTCAAGCAGTGGAGACTCTACAACATCTTCTGATGTAATCAACCTCAAGCAGTGGTGACTCTACAACATCTTCTGATGTAACAACCTCAAGCAGTGGAGACTCTACAACAACAGCTTCTGATGTAACAACCTCAAGCAGTGGAGACTCTACAACATCTTCAGATGTATCAACAGCTAGCAGTGGAGACTCTACAACAACAGCTTCTGATGTAACATCAGCTAAAAGTGGAGATTCTACAACATCTTCTGATGTAACAACAGCCAGCAGTGGTGACTCTACAACATCTTCTGATGTAACAACCTCAAGCAGTGGAGACTCTACAACAACATCTTCTGATGTAACAACAGCTAGCAGTGGAGACTCTACAACATCTTCTGATGTAACAACCTCAAGCAGTGGTGACTCTACAACATCTTCTGATGTAACAACCTCAAGTAGTGGAGACTCTACAACATCTTCTGATGTAACAACCTCAAGCAGTGGTGACTCTACAACATCTTCTGATGTAACAACAGCTAGCAGCGGAGACTCTACAACATATTCTGATGTAACAACCTCAAGCAGTGGAGATTCTACAACAACATCATCTGATGTAACAACCTCAAGCAGTGCTGACTCTACAACATCTTCTGATGTAACAACCTCAAGCAGTGGAGATACTACAACATCTTCTGATGTAACAACAGCAAGCAGTAGTGACTCTACAACATCCTCTGATGTAACAACATCTAGTAGTGGTGACTCTACAACATCTTCTGATGTAACAACCTCAAGCAGTGGAGACTCTACAACATCTTCAGATGTAACAACCTCAAGCAGTGGAGACTCTACAACATCTTCAGATGTAACAACCTCAAGCAGTGGAGACTCTATAACATCTTCTGATGTAACAACAGCTAGCAGTGAAGACTCTACAACATCTTCTGATCTAACAACTTCAAGCAGTGGTGACTCTACAACAACATCTTCTGATGTAACAACCTCAAGCAGTGGTGACTCTACAACATCTTCTGATGTAACAACAGCTAGCAGTGGAGACTCTACAACATCTTCTGATGTAACAACAGCTAGCAGTGGAGACTCTACAACATCTTCTGATGTAACAACTTCAAGCAGTGGTGACTCTACAACTTCTTCTGATGTAACAACCTCAAGCAGTGGAGACTCTACAACATCTTCTGATGTAACATCAGCTAGCAGTGGAGACTCTACAACATCTTCTGATGTAACATCAGCTAGCAGTGGAGACTCTACAACATCTTCTGATGTAACAACTTCAAGCAGTGGTGACTCTACAACAACTTCTTCTGATGTAACAACCTCAAGCAGTGGAGACTCTAAAACGTCTTCTGATGTAACAACTTCAAGCAGTGGTGACACTACAACAACATCTTCTGAAGTAACAACCTCAAATAGTGGAGACTCTACAACATATTCTGATGTAACAACTTCAAGCAGTGGTGACTCTACAACATCTTTTGATGTAACAACAGCTAGCAGTGGTGATTCTACAACATCTTCTGAAGTAACAACAGCTAGCAGTGGAGACTCTGCAACAACTTCTGATGTAACAACTTCAAGCAGTGGTGACTCTACAACATCTTCTGATGTAACAACCTCAAGCAGTGGAGACTCTACAACATCTTCTGATGTAACAACAGCTAGCAGTGGAGACTCTACAACATCTTCTGATGTAACAACTTCAAGCAGTGGTGACTCTACAACAACATCTTCTGATGTAACAACCTCAAGAAGTGGAGACTCTACAACATCTTCTGATGTAACAACAGCTAGCAGTGGAGACTCTACAACATCTTCTGATATAACAACCTCAAGCAGTGGTGACTCTACAACATCTTCTGATGTAACAACAGCTAGAAGTGGTGATTCTACAACAACTTCTGATGTAACAACAGCGAGCCGTGGAGACTCTACAACAACTTCTTCTGTAACAACTTCAAACAGTGGTGACTCTACAACAACATCTTCTGATGTAACAACCTCGAGCAGTGGAGACTCTACAACATCTTCTGATGTAACAACAGCTAGCAGTGGAGATTCTACAACATCTTCTGATGTAACAACCTCAAGTAACATCTTCTGATGTAACAACAGCTAGCAGTGGTGACTCTACAACATCTTCTGATGTAACAACAGCCACAAGTGGAGACTCTACAAAATCTTCTGATGTAACAACAGCTATCAGTGGTGAATCTACAACATCTTCTGATGTAACAGCAGCTAGCAGTGGTGACTCCACAACATCTTCTGATGTAACAACAGCCAGCAGTGGAGACTCTACAACATTTTTTGATGTAACAACAACTAGCAGTGGAGACTCTACAACATCTTCTGATGTAACAACTTCAAGCAGTGGTGACTCTACAACATCTTCTGATATAACAACAGCTAGCAGTGGTGACTCTACAACATCTTCTAATGTAACAACTTCAAGCAGTGGTGGCTCTACAACATCTTCTGATTTAACAACCTCAAGTAGTGGTGACTCTACAACATCTTCTGATGTAACAACACCCACAAGTGGAGACTCTACAACATCTTTTGATGTAACAACTTCAAGCAGTGAAGACTCTACAACATCTTCTGATGTAACAACCTCAAGCAGTGGAGACTCTACAACATCTTCTGATGTAACAACAGCTAGCAATGGAGACTCTACAACATCTTCTGATGTAACAACCTCAAGCAGTGGTGACTCTACAACATCTTCAGATGTAACAACATCAAGCAGTGGAGACTCTACAACATCTTCTGATGTAACAACAGCAACAAGTGGAGACTCTACAACAGCTATCAGTGGTGTCTCTACAACATCTTCTGATGTAACAACAGCCACAAGTGGAGACTCTACAACAGCTATCAGTGGTGACTCTACAACATCTTCTGATGTAACAACAGCTAGCAGTGGAGATTCTACAACATCTTCTGATGTAACAACAGCTAGCAGTGGAGACTCTACAACATCTTCTGATGTAACAACAGCCAGCAGTGGAAACTCTACAACATCTTCTGATGTAACAACCTCAAGCAGTGGAGACTCTACATCTTCTGATGTAACAACCTCAAGCAGTGGTGACTCTACAACATCTTCTGATGTAACAACAGCTAGCAATGGTGACTCTACAACATCTGCTGATGTAACAACCTCAAGCAGTGGAGACTCGACTACATCTTATGATGTAACTACCTCAAGCATTGGAGACTCTACAACATCTTCTGATGTAACAACCTCAAGCAGTGGAGACTCTACAACATCTTCTGATGTAACAACCTCAAGCAGTGTGAGACTCTACAACATCTTCTGATGTAACAACAGCTAGCAGTGGAGACTCTACAACATCTTCTGATGTAACAACTTCAAGCAGTGGTTACTCTACAACAACATCTTCTGATGTAACAACAGCTAACAGTGGTGACTCTACAACATCTTCTGATGTAACAACCTCAAGCAGTGGTGACTCTACAACATCTTCTGATGTAACAACAGCTAGCAGTGGTGACTCTACAACATCTTCTGATGTAACAACAGCCACAAGTGGAGACTCTACAACAACATCCTCTGATGTAACAACAGCTATCAGTGGAGATTCTACAACATATTCTGATGTAACAACCTCAAGCAGTGGAGACTCTACAACATCTTCTGATGTAACAACCTCAAGCAGTGGTGACTCTACAACATCTGCTGGTGCAACAGCAGCTAACAGTGGTGACTCTACAACATCTCCTGATGTAACAACAGCTAGCAGTGGTGACTCTACAACATCTTCTGATGTAACAACCTCAAGTAGTGGTGAATCTACAACATCTTCTGATGTAACAACAGCTATCAGTGGTGACTCTACAACATCTTCTGGTGCAACAGCAGCTAGCAGTGGTGAGTCTACAACATCTTCTGATGTAACAACCTCAAGCAGTGGAGACTCTACTACATCTTCTGATGTAACAACAGCCAGCAGTGTAGACTCTACTACATCTAATGATGTAACAACAGCTAGCAACGATCTTTCGACCAAGAAAACTGTTTCTGGTACCACTGGTACTTCAACTAGTACAATTGAAATAACAACAATTACTTCAAACTCCTCTAGCTCTTCTGGTAAATCTGGCAGCTCAACATCAACAGGGAGCGGTGGTTCATACCCATGTGGCGGTATCGCGGTTTTGACTGTAAACGATACATCGGACATTTCTGAGAATTCCGAGGAAAATGGTTCTTTTGAGATTGTAAATGCGACTTCTACTGATAGTTTAGATGAAGAAGACTACTCTATTGATAGTGTAAATTCAAGTTCTACTACTCAGAGTTCGGTTAGCAACATCACTTCGGACGCTACCACTACGACAGATAACACAACCACCGCCACGGCTACAGCCACTGACGGATCAACCACCATAGCGGCTACCACCACTGACGGCGCAACCACACTGGCGGCTAATACAACTGATATAACCAATACCAAGAGGGCTAGTCTTTGGAGGAGAATTGTAAGCTCAGCAGGAGACATAGGAAAAAAAGTTGTCAGTACTTTGACAGGCTAGAAATAATACGTTGTAAGACAAAATAATGTTCAATGTTATTTATTTTTAATTAATAATAACCCAACAAGATTATTGTTGATAGCCTTTCTCTGGCTACAATTATTTTTCAATTAGATTAAATAAAGTAAATAATTTTCAGATGTACTTATTTTTACCAAACATACATTTAATTAAAACTTCTGAGAAAATAAAAATAAAATTTTGATTAGTGAATTTTTGTGTCGCATAAAATTTATTTTCTGATCAAATAAAACTCGGGTTATCTTGAGCAGATCAGGGAAACATCAAAGTAATATACAATTCAATTTCCATATAAAGGACCTTATCTGACAGCTATAAGAGTTATTAGACCTATTTCCATGTATTCATTTGTCAAGTCCTGTCACTTTTGATATATATTATCAATAACAACAGTAATAAAGTGAAATATTATTCATTTTGGCAGCAAAAAAGTATTTTTATCTTTTAAAAGGTTCTTCGTTTGAAAATTGTAAGACTATTAAACAATAGTTTAAATTTTAAAAACAATTGTTTTGGTGGTTGAATGATATAAGGCGTCACTCTCCTAATAGACTGGACTGCAAAGGACGAGGAGATCGAGGTGTACCGCGGGTGGTTTTCCCCACTCTCTCTACACAAATGCGGGTACACTTACTCTAAATTCAATCTTCCTCATCCCTAACACATTAGCATAATTAGTACAAATGTGTACAACCCGAGCTTGTAGTAAGAGATGCAGCTAGACTCACTCTTGAATAAAATCGATCGTAACCCAGGTTTTATTCTATTGGAACTCATCAGAAGGGAACGTGGAACGTACAACGCAACTTCCTAAAAGAGGAAACCAAAAAAAAACACTAATAAGTTTTAAAATTTAAATAAACATGTTTTTTAAAAAATTTGTATTAACATTGTTTACTAGGAATTAAAAATAAACTACACAGCGACAAACAAAAAAATGACAGTTTGAATCACATAACTTACTGATTTAACGATTATAGTATTTGATATTTTGAGTAGAACAACATTTTCTCGGATTTTTATTGTAATTTACCAAATTCCTTACTTATTCTCGTTTTTTCCTCGATCACTTCAAATTCCCGCTTTCCCCGGAAGGTAGACACCCTATAACAACATTTAGAACCAGTGGTTTTTAACAGGCGTCCCATGGGCTAAATGTGGCCCTCAAAGTCTGGCCTGAGGTAAAAAATTAAACTGATATATATATATACACTCTGGCCCAGTACATGAACAAAATAGATAATTGTGGACCCTGCCTGGTGTGAAGTAATTGTGAACCACTGATTTAGGATGTTAAAAGTAAAATGTAAGCAAACGCTATTCATAAAAATATTGTCTCTGACAAAAAAAAAACCTTTTCTTCTCTATTTATTGATTGACTGGGCTACCTAGATCTTTGCTCAGAATTAACACACTTTTTTTTTCTATTTCTCTTTGTTGTCTATTCTTCACAAGGATTATTAACGACCTACTAATATATCTATATAATGAAAACCTTTTTTTCGCTTTGTGGGGTAAAGCCATATTGTTTTTGTCACTTTTATATATTTCTATCCACCTTTCCGATACCTTCTTACAAATATCATACAGATACTTATAACGACCTACTAAGTGACGAGTAGGATGAAACTAGCTTAGAAGGAATGCACTTGCATTAGCTTGTAACCAGCCAGAATCTGAACAGTTTACATAGTCTGCGATTAGGCTCCCCCAATGCTTCAATACCCCTGGTCCTCGGTAATCGACTCTTTATAGCAGTGTAGGGATGTGTGAAACTTCGATTTGGCTTCGAGAGAAACTAATAATAATAATAATATTTAGCACCGCGTCTTACTACCCGTTCGAGTTATACGCTTAAGTACTAATTACGCTAATGGATGAGGAATTGGGAGGGTTAAATTTAGAGGAAGTGAACCCGCATTTGCGTGGAGGTAGAATGGAAAACCATTTAGGAAAAACCACCCCAGTTCACCCGACCGAGATTAGTTCACCCGACCGAGATTCGAACCTCGATCTCCCCGTCCTCGGTGGTCGAGTTCAACACGACTAGCGCGTTAGCCAACTACGCCACCGAGGCGGGTTCCGAGAAAAACTATCAGCTTCGACATTTATGAAGCTTCACCAATAAAAGTATTTTGACAGCTAGAATAATCCATTTATGTTCAGTTATTAACATTCTAAGCTGTTTAAATTAATTGAAGTGTACGATGTGATAGTTGTATTTATCAGATTAAAATGAAATATTACAAAAATAATTGTATAATAAAACATTTTTCAGGTGATTTTAGTGCATTAAGCTATACAATTAAGCACAAAATAATACTTTTTTTTTCAAGCATAAAACAATTAACAAATATTCAAACTTCGATTCGGATCACTTATTAAGTGGTCCACATGAACAGCAAACACTTATCAAGTGGTCTCTTTGGCAAATATTCGAGAAACACTTCCTTAAAGACTACAAAAATTATTCTAGTTCTAATGAGTTAGGAAATATTAACATTTCAGATAGCCTTTCGTGGAAAGACACCTTAGATCAGTGGGTAGGTGGGTCCTGGGTTCAATTTCTGGCATGGCTAAAACATTTATTATTGGGACTTCCCTTCTCAGTGATAAATTGACAAACGGGGGACTGGGTGTCGTGTCAGTTATAGAATCATCATCATCTTTTTTCAGCCTGTTGCCAGATCAGTTTAGTAAAATGCCTCCATATTCCTTTATCCTTTTACCATTATTCCTCCATTAATTGCTTCCGTTCTTCTCCTCTCACCTGCACACTTCCTATTATCTGCTCCTTCCATCTCTTTCTTGGCCTCCCTTGCACTCTTTTTCCTACATACATTTCCAACATTATCTTTGGCATCCCCTCTTTTATATATACATATTTTTTAACTTGCATTAGTCCAGTACGAAATGAAGTTTGTGAGGAGCATGTTAGCTGTCAGGAGGAGAAACAGGATTAGGAATGAAGTTATCCGGAAAAGAGTAGGGGTACAGGGAGTACATGAGATAGTAGAGGAAGCAAGGGTGAGATGGTATGGTCATGTAATGAGGATGTTGGAGTACATGAGATAGTAGAGGAAGTAAGACTGAGATGGTATGGTCATGTAATGAGGATGTTGGAGTACATGAGATAGTAGAGGAAGCAGGACTGAGATGGTATGGGCATGTAATGAGAATAGGAAAAAAAGAGCATGCTGAAGATGATGTTGTAAACAGGGTGTGTAGGAAAGAGACCGCAAGGAAGGCCAAGAAAGAGATGAGAAGGAGCAAATAACAGAAAGTGTTAAAGTGAGAGGAAAGAATGGAATCAAATAAAGGAAGGAAAGAGGAAGATTGAGGCATTTTACTAAAGTGACCCGACCACAGGCTGTAAAAGGATGATGATGATGATGATTAGTCTATTAATATCATGTCAACAGGCCTGTAAGGGTAGGGGTCAAAGCCTGTTTGTCTATGGCTGGGGCCAGTAAGATGTCTAAATATGGCTGTGTGTGCGGGTGCAATCTTCCAGCGACGGAGCTTAGAAGCAATGACTGCAGGACGAGCCACGGACACGGAAGTGCTACTGGTTTATCCGGGTTACTCCGGTAGGTGAGAAAGTGGTCACTGTTAATTTGTACCTGAAGTTAGGCCAATGTATTTTGCACAATCGTTTAATTATATACATTTATATTTAGTTTAGTGAGAAAAGAGCTAAGGAAAAAGATAAACATGGTTTATAAACACGTTAATAGTTCAAAAAAAAAAGTTTGAGCATACACTTTTAAAATTCATACACTTAAATCATTTTATAAAGGGTAATGGTGGGAGAAGAATATCACAGTTTGCGTTAAAGCTTGATATTTTCTTTTATTTGAGTGTGAACTCCACTTGTAACTACTACTCACAACGCCAAGTACTCGCTCACAACTTTCAACGATACGCAGTAACAAGAGTTGCAACTGACAGCCAGACCTGTGTCACGTCTTGTCGCCAGCGGAGGCGGAGGAAAGGTGATCCGAGAACGTCATGGAATGGTCGTGATGCTCGCAGTGTATCGAACAGTGATAGAACGAGACGGCCGAAGCGTGGCCAGAGCGCCCGCTCGACAGGGACTGGCCCTCTTCCCACACGTTACGGTCCGGGTCGTACACCTCCACAATGTTGAGAAAAGTTTGGCCGTCATATCCTCCTGCACAGGAATAACACGAATCTGAATCTGAATCTTCTAAAAATAAAGAATATTATGGGTGTGCGAAGCTTTGAAAATATTACTTAGATTCAAAACAAACGTCAGCTTCAACAAAACAAAATTCCAGCCTTAATGATTAAAACATTGACAGCTGACATGTTTAATTATTGCCATTTTGAGGTGTTATATAAGATGATTCGAAATTATCAGTACAAACTTTAATGTGTAATACTAAAACCAATTTTTTTTTGTTAATGAATGAGGATGTTTGAATATATGAGATAGTAGAGGAATCAAGATTGAGGTGGTATGGTCATGTAATGAGGATGTTGGAGTACATGAGATAAAAAAGGAAGCAAGACTGAGATGGTATGGTCATGTAATGAGGATGTTGGAGTACATAAGATAGTAGAGGAAGCAAGGGTGAGATGGTATGAACATGTAATGAGGATGTTGGAGTACATGAAACAGTAGAGGAAGCAAGACTGAGGTGGTATGGGCATGTAATGAGGATGTTGGAGTACATGAGATAGTAGAGGAAGCAAGGGTGAGATGGTATGGACATGTAATGAGGATGTTGGAGTACATGAGATAGTAGAGGAAGCAACACTGAGATGGTATGGTCATGTAATCATCGAGATTATGTTTGGAGGTAAAAGACCACAAGGGAGACCAAGAAAGAGGTGGGAGGTACAGATAACAGCAAATGTGTGGGTGAGAGGAAAAGAATGGACGAGAGTAAAGAGGAAGGACAGAGGAAGATGAAGACATTTTAATTAACTGATCAGGCCACAGGCTGGAAACAGTTGTTGATGATGTTTCCTACCCATTGCGTAGAGCTTTCCGTCCAGCACGGTGACACTTAGAGCACTTCTTGCAACACTGATACTGGACACAAACTCCCACGAGTCTTTCTCTGTGTCATAGCGCTCCACAGAACTCAGCTGGCTTCTCCCGTCATAGCCACCAACCACGTAGATGAATTGGTTCAGCGCTGCCACTCCTAAAACATGCACAGTTTGGAAGGTTACTATTATCTGAAGTGAGTTAAAGAAAATATGAGAAATAGTAACTATCGTCATCAAAATTGTTTCAGAAATTATAATATGAATTACATTTTTTTAAAGTTCAAATTTGAATTATATGGTAAATATATATTGAAATAAACTCGAATTGAACAGAGGAACCATATTTTTAAACAATAAGTGGTTAATTTTTTTTGAGAAACTTCAAACTTTTTTATGTCATGGTTATTTAAGTTTGATGTTGTTTCGTTTCTTCTTAGAAAAATATATAATGTTCATAGAAATTAAATAAAATATTCTGAAATATGTGAGCTCATATTTATACACCCATAATAAAGTGTTATTACTATCAACATTCCATTTTTTCAATTTGAAGCAAACTCGAATTGAATTTATATATATATAGCCTAATCTTCTTGAAGCCGAATCGAAGTTAAAAAAATTTTTTATACCTGAAGGAATATAATATGTTTGTTATTTTATTTATATAACTTTTTGCATTAAAATTACTTGGAAAATGTTTTATTGTGCAATATTGTTTATAATATATGATTTCAGTCTGATAAATCAAGTTATTATCACAACTTACAATTCAAATACAAACCCAAACAAATCTCAGGTTCATTTCCCTGGAACCGCACCACCTGCAAAACCTGCACCATACATAAACCAACATTTACCGTCAATATTTTTTATTGGTAAAGCAAGTTGAAGCTGATATTTGTTTCGAAGCTTTGTACACCCTTAGTTGACAGTAAAAAAAATCTGTTTATATTTTCTAAATGGTTTCCCAAATGTCCGTTTGTAAGAAAATCTTGGTATGGGTGCAAGTTACCTGCTCCACTTCGATGTGTGGACATGGGAGCCACCATGGTCCATGCGTTGTTCTCGGGGTGGTAGCACTCAACACTGTTGAGACGGTTGGTACAATCATACCCTCCCACCGCATACAAGAGCCTGTTGACCACTGCTACGCCCACACCCAGTCGTTTGGTGTGCATCGGCTTGATGCTGGACCACCGATCCTCGTCAGGGTCGTATCTATTGGTGTTCACACAAGACAGGAGGCTCTATTACACTTGACAATGATACATTCTCTCTTCAAGGGCTCTATTACACTTGACAATGACACATTCTCTCTTCAAGGGCTCTATTACACTTGATAATGTCACATTCTCTCTTTGGGTGTGCAGTAATTAAATCAGAGAGTAGCAAGGCTGTTTACTTTTAAGTGCTTGAATAAGATATTAGCATGCACTTAATGAACAAAAAACCAATAGTCTAAGTTTCAAAAAGATTTTCTCTGATTAAATGCCAGAAAACAAAGACCAAAATGTCCTAATTTAGCAACTTTACAAACATTAATTATTCGTGTTAACTATTGTTTTTACCATTGCGTCATATTACTTGTTTGGGTTATACCCATATGCACTCATAACGCTAATGTGCGAGGAATTAGGAAGGTGATTTAGAGAGAGTGTACCCCTTATTGTGTGGAAGAAGAGAGGAGAACAAACACCCTCCCTGTTATCGGCACTCCTGTCTATTACGAGAGTGACGACTTAGACCAAGTGACACCAAAGCTGGTGTTAACATTTAAGATATATTTTGACTGGTGTTGTTGCTACACCTAATTACATTATCCAAGATAACTTTTTCTCAAACCCCAAACTGCAAGGACTCACCGCTCTACGCTGGGGTGGCACTCTGTGCCCGCTGACCCGCCCACAGCGTACAGGAGCCCGTCCATGACCGCGACGCCCACCCTGTTCCGCGGCACTGACATGGGACTGCAAGGCCTCCACTGATCTGTCGCGGGATTATATCGGTCCACCCAGTCTGAATCGTAGCTGCTACCTGGAGAATTATTGCGGCCACCCACGGCGTAAAACATGCCCTGCAAACAAACACGGCATAAAACATGCTCTGTAAACAACAAACACGGCTTAAAACATGCTCTGTAAACAACAAACATGGCATAAAACATGCTCTGTAAACAACAAACACGGCGTAAAACATGCCCTGCAAACAACAAACACGGTATAAAACATGCTCTGTAAACAAACACGGCATAAAACATGCTCTGTAAACAACAAACACGGCTTAAAACATGCCCTGCAAACAAACACGGCATAAAACATGCTCTGTAAACAAACACGGCATAAAACATGCTCTGTAAACAACAAACACGGCTTAAAACATGCCCTGCAAACAACAAACACGGCATAAAACATGCTCTGTAAACAAACACGGCATAAAACATGCTCTGTAAACAACAAACACGGCATAAAACATGCTCTGTAAACAACAAACACGGCATAAAACATGCCCTGCAAACAACAAACATGGCATAAAACATGCTCTGTAAACAACAAACACGGCATAAAACATGCTCTGCAAACAACAAACACGGCATAAGACATGCCCTGCAAACAAACACGGCATAAAACATGCTCTGTAAACAACAAACACGGCTTAAAACATGCCCTGCAAACAAACACGGCATAAAACATGCTCTGTAAACAACAAACACGGCTTAAAACATGCCCTGCAAACAAACACGGCATAAAACATGCTCTGTAAACAACAAACACGGCTTAAAACATGCCTTGCAAACAAACACGGCATAAAACATGCTCTGTAAACAACATACAACTTTATTTATCGTAGTGACCCAAAAATAAGCCGCAACCTAAAAATATGATCCCTTTGAAATGAAAGGAAATATTTGTGTCTGTAAATGATTCCCCTTTGAAACTAATCAAATAAACACTATTTCCTTATCTTTTGTAGGTATCACAACAAATCCAAAAGATCTATCGATACAATTCCAAACTTAGTAAACAAATACACTACAATAGAATAACAGAAGCCAGAAGACAGCAACCAAAAGTCAGTAGCGACTATAGAGGGTAAAACATAAACCTCTAAGGGACCTAATAAAGAGATTAGAGTAGTAGGTAACAGCAATTGTGCAAGGAAGAGAAGAATGGAAGAAAATAAAGGATGAAGAATAATGCGAGGAAAGAAAATGGAGGCATTTTATTTAAATGACGTGGCCACAGGCTGGAAATAACAATGATGATAGATCAAGAAAATAAGGAAAAGTTTAATACATGTTTAGTAATGTATGTTTAATATGTTTAATAAAAGTATGATGGTCCTTTATGTTATTCAGTCCTTTTACATGTTTCTATCTAAGTGTCCTATTATTCTTTAGCAATTTCCTTTTTTTCCCTTTTGTTATTTTTTTTAGTTTGCGTTTCGTGATCCGTCCTGACAAGTTTAGATAGAATGAAACCTTAGTCTAAGGATCACTGTACAGTGTTTCTACACTGTCTTGTTACACATTTACAAGCCATCATGCAATTATTCATTTTACTAACTTTTTTTTATAATTGTTTGTGTAATTTGAATGTCCTTAAAGACATGAGTGTGAAACAATTTTTTTATTAGATTTTTATTTGAGTGCTGTTCTCAATTTTTAAATGGTGTTTTATAAGTGCTATTTCTAATTTAAAAACCGATATTTCCATCATTTAGACTTTTTTTTTTTCAAAAGTATTTACTCTTTATAAAAATTAGTGTCATTCATATTTTAAGAACATGTGTTTTAATATACTTTAACATTTTAAAATCATGAATATACTCAAACATGACTCGAACTCAGGAGCTTTTACAAATAGTCGACTCGAATGAGAAAACCCTAGCTCGTAGACCCCTAATACCCAGGAGTTTGACCCCCTTACCCCCCGCCAAGTCAAGTTTAAAAAGAACGACCCCTGACAGAATACCTTAAGGAATGCTCCGCCCAGTCCGGACCGTGGTACCGTAAGTTTCGACAGCTGGGCCCAGGTCTTGTCATCAACGTTGTACCCTTCCAAGATGTCGAGTGAATGGCGCAAGTAGCCGCCGGCTATGTATATGATTCGTCGAGTGTTGGGTGTCCTCTCTTTGATACAGGGTTTCTTATGCAGGGTCAGGTCCTGAAAATCAAAACTTTACGTTAAGGGGTGAGCCAAGTCCATTTTATCAACTCAAGAGAAAAATCGAAGAGAAAAAAAAAATGAAATGATCTCGAAGCCAAATTAAAGTTTGTGAGTTAAAAAAAATATGTTTTTTTGGGGGGTCATCACATCTTACTACCCCTTTGTTTCATGTGTACATGTGTACTAGGCTATACTAATGTGTTAAGGATGAGGAATGTTGAATTTAGAAGAAATGTAACTTCATCTGCATGGAAGGAGTTTAGATAAGTCAACCAGTAAAACACCCTCCCACAGTGCACATAATTGAGATTTGAGCCCCGAACGTCCTGTCATCGAAAGTCCAGTCTATTGCGAAAGTGACGCCTTAGAGCAGGTGTCGGCCACCTTTTTAGGCTCCGATCAATTTTTACATTTATCAAAGGTCCTAAGATCACTCTTCGTTTCACCACTCTACTTTTTTTTTATACATCTTGTATTTATTCCTTGAATTCAACATTTCCTCCAATACTTATGTCCCTGCCTTTATATAAAATAAATAAAATGTGCATTCCGTTTATCCGGGAAGGTATCAGTCTTACCTTGACGGACTACACTATGACCTTATCTTATAAGCTGTACCATAGTTGAATAACACAAGGTAAACTTGCCTTTTCGTGAGGGTATAGTTTCCTTAAGCGATCGACTGAACATTGCTGCAAGATCGACAAGTCAATCGCGATCAACATGTTGCTGACACCTTGCCCTAAGCCATTCGACCACTGAAGCAGGTCTCTTCCCTGCACACCCTTAAGGGGTATTAAGACAAGGTCGGAAAATTAATATTAAAATAATGATTCATCTATAAAAGGGGCTACCAACTTGAAAGTGCCTGAGGGCCACAATTAAATTCAAGGGTCTAGTGGTGGCCGACATTATCGTCGAATGGAAGGAAATGTGACTGGTGTGGAAATACATGTTATTAAAATATAGTACAATTAAGTTTATTAGGTACTGAATGAGCATCTGTTGGCGCGTTCATGGATTTTTCCCCATCCAAGTCAAAACTTTTCATCTCTCTCGCCTAAAAACATAAGTTTTACTCCAGTATAATTACATTTCCAAGAAACTTCGGTGGGCCGAAAAGAAAAAGGCATCATGGGCCACAAGTTGGGAGCCCCTGATCTATAGCAAATAGTTTACAAAATTGGTCTTAAAATCTAATTTCGTGTGCATGGCTGTACGAAGCTTCTGTCGGCGTACCTTGAATATCTGTGCTAGATACTCTCTACAGGCCGGCAACTTCTTTAGAACGTCGCAGTTCTTCATCTGGTCCCGCAGGAAGTCGGGCGTGAGGTACTGGCATCGCACCGCGTACAAGATGTGCTCCATGCGTGGGTAACGCTTCTCCTCGTCGTACTTGACCCACTTGAGGACAGCGTTGTACACCTGGCGTTCATCCTGGACATTCAACTCGTCCTTCTTGATGAGAGCGACCAGCTGGATAGCCGACAGTTGCAAGAACTCTTCTTCTTGACAGATCTGTCGACAGCAACAACAGTCAAGAGTTTGTTGTATTTAACAGTTTGTTGATTTAACCTTAGGTAACTTAATTAATTCAAAATAAATACCTTGAGCACCTAAATTTTTCAATCAACCAAAATCCAATCTTTTATTAATAAAAAAAACCTCTGTTTATAAAAGTTGATAATTTAAATTATAAGTTCTAATAAAAGGTATAAATCGCATTGAACCTATAAACAAAAACAACTTATAATATTTTATTGAACACAAAATCATACTTAAATAATAATTAAATAAATAGTAGCCATTCAAATTATAAACATGATACGCTAAAATTGTAGGTATGAGGAGGGTAGAGTTTAGTGGAAATGAAGTCACATGTGAGTAAAGGACGAACAGGAAACGGTTTTAGGAAAAACAGCCCTTATTGTGCCCTGCTAGGATTCGAACCCCAGCCTTCCTGTCACCGGGAAAACCAGACTAAATGGGCTTAACTTAACAGAAAATTCAGGGGAGCAGGTTTGAACAGGGAGGGCCAAGGTTACATCCTGACAAATCATGGCATATTATAAATGTAATTTTCAAATCCCTCTCCAGGTATATGCTAGTGCAATTTTGTAATTCCCCTTTCTTATTTTTTTTTTTTTTGTCCATGAGTTAGAATAAGCTGTGAATAGATCGAGTGGACAGTAAGACTAACTAATTCGACACTTTCCTAGATTACTAAGATATGGTACCTTATGGTTAAATTAGAGTTGGACCTGATCTTTAACTGACCACCGATGCTTCAGAGGCAGCGGTAGCCGACACCTGACCATTTTAGTGCCACACCTGTAACTTATTCATGACAGAGCGCCAGGCCTGTTTAAGATTGTGTGTGCTAACGATGCCATGGCCAGTTCATAATTTTTTTTAAGGTTATACAAGAAATATCGCCAAATTGTTGGTTATGAAGTGATTTTTTTTAAGATTGCTTCTTATCATTTTTATCTACAAGAGAAGGTAATATTCTCATTCTAATAAAATAATCCACTTCTACTCCATCTATCAGGTAACACCAGAACTAGTGTAAATCTGGATAGTTGATTGCATTGATTGGCTCTCCCACTTTTAACGAGAGAAGAGAAAGGGGGGAGGGAGGGAGGGGGGGACTGATCGGCTCTTAGCACTGTAAGTTTTTTAAAGACATGAACCTTAAAACCCAGCAAATATTCTAGATTGTCAGTTATTTGGTCAGTTACCGGGACTGTACAGAGGCAGGAGCGTGGGTAAATGGCGTAAATGTACTTTTGCTCCATACGGAATGGCTGCCACTATTAACTTTGATAGACCCTACATGGTTTACATGTTAAGTGTTCCTAGTCGCTCTACAACTCTTTGGTCCAAGGACTTTTCTCCTTGTGATGAATCTGAAAACGGACAAAACTCACAATCAAATAGAGAACCAGACTAAACTTCTGCAATGGGTCATAGTTAAATAATCAAAAGTAAAAAAAAGGTGTATTTGTAGTCTAACTCGTAACTCTCTTGTTAGTATGGATTGCCAATGACGAGGAGATCTGGGTTCGGACCCTCTAAAGAATGTACTGAGGGTATTTTTACCTAAATGGTTCTCCACTCTCCATTCATACAAATGTGGAGACGTTTACTCTTAATTCTATCCTCCCAAACCCATTAGTGTAGTCCCAAACTGATACTAAAACACACTATAAAAATAATAATAAATTAAATCTACTATTTTTTTTAAGTAGAGCTAAATAAAATGGAATACGCAGAAAATAAACTATTTTAAATACAGAGCTTGTGTTGTATAGTATTGTAAAAAAGGATAAAAAACTTCTCCTTTAATGAACAAACCTGTGTAAAATGTTGCACAATAAATTGGTTCGCCTTGTGATACAAGTCTTTGCAACCGTGCTGTTCCGCAAAGTTGGCAATCCCGATCGCATTCGTCGGGTCCAACTGTCTCTCCAAGAACACGCAGCATGCGTCTATAACGTTGGTCACCTGGGATCGCATAAAACAAAACACGCTTCTTAATTGGACAGGCAAGAAATAATCTAAATGGCAATACATTCTTAAATGCTTGAAACTAAAAATATGAGCAATGGAATTTAAATAGAAAGTAAAATGAATTACCAAGCCTTTATATTGTCATGTTTTGCTAAAAGTGTATAGCTAATGACGGTCTAACAGTGTTCCTCAATCTTTTTATAGGATAGCTTCCTTTTCACAACATCCTTATGCCCAGGAGTTATAGAAGTCAAGGACGCACTTAAGAACCCATATCTCAGCCGACTAACCATGATATTAGATACAGCTCGACGCTCGAACCAGAAAATATAACAAAATATGGTTTTCTGTATTCTTCACTTGAATCCTAATTGGGTGTTCTGAGGGTGTTTTTTTTCCTAAATAGTTTCCCAATCTTTCTCCGCGCAAGTGGGGGTATATCTCCTCCAAACTCTACCTTCATCCAACCCTATTCATGCATACCTAATCGTGCCGTTTCTTTACGAGGTAGGCAAGAAACTGTGCCTATAGTCCAATCCATCCTCACTAACTTTCTCCACACTTCCTTATCCTTGCATACTCCCTTCGCTTACAACAAAATCCGTATACCGAGTCATACATATGCTCTTTTATTCTTAAAACACATTTGTCTACAACATTTAGTCCCATCTTATATGCCCTACCTCTTCCTTTTGATCCACACACTCTACCTTCATATATTTGTTTCGTCACTCGATCCACACTCATCCTCTTAACATGCCCAAACCAGCGTAAGACGCTTCTTTCACATTGATCAATTGGATTCCCTTTCAAACCGCACCCATTCATTACTGACTCTGTCCATACGAGTTTTTCCACAAACATTTCTAAGATCTCTCATTCCAACCTCATTCTCCTTGCTCTTGTGTTTCTCCTGACAAACCCAAGCTTTGCGATATTTGCCTCTTTCGATACTACTTCATTCTTTGCAATATTCCACATACATCCAACTACTCTCCGAGATGCATTCACCCGTCTGTCTATATCACCATCCATCCTTCCATTTTTACAATTAACATTCTGTCCAGATACACAAAATCATTCACATGTTCTTACAGTTTTCTATTTAAATACTAAGCTGACAATTATTTCTCGATCTGTCTTAATCAAAAACTATCACCTTAGTTTTGAAGATACATTTTGCTTGTCACCATTAGCCTAATTAACATATTAGTGTAGTGAGATTAGGGTGAGCGGAAAAAAAGGGATTTAATTAACTCTTGATAAATTTATTATCAAGAGTTGATTAATCATTAAGAGCCACAAAATAGACTTCTACATGAAACAAAGACTTAAAATGATATGCACATAAATTAAAAATACAATTTTTAATAACTCTGTGAACCAATGGTTTGAAGCAGTGTTATTAGATGTCAGCACAAGAGCATCACAACTGACCTGAAACATTGTGGCCGCGGGAAGGAGTTGACACACGGTCACCTCGGTCACTCTGATCTGCCCCGTGTACATGAAGTACATGAGTCTGGCCATGGCCGTGGGGCAGACTCCTTGGAGCTTCACTCGCGCCATCTCACACTCTCGCAGACCCCCGGTAAACATAGCCTGTAACAAACAGTCACTTGTTTTTGTTGAGGGTGGACATTGTCTGGCGTTGTTCCATGTGAAGCCCCAGGGAAATGTTCACAACACCTTTGTACAACCTACCGCTAAGCTTTACCTTCACAAGAGTGGAAAACATATTGTTTCGATATGATTGCATCTCAGTGTTTGAATTAGCTCCCCCTGCGGATTGCGATAGACCTAACTTCGGAATCATTTCCTGTATCTATTGAACTTGCCCCTTGTAGCAGAGATGGGTTATGAAAATTGGATGTACTAGTGTATATATAATTTTCTAAACGCTCTTAGGTAATACATTAATTTATAGTTGATGATAATAACAGATATTATTAATGTTAATTAAAGTAGGCTACTGTATGGAGGTCTATCATAAATAGCAGAATCAAACAAACAAAATGATAGCTATGCTTGTGTAAGCTATAGGGTTGAGAAAAAAAGCTAGCCATTTTTAAGCTACAAGCTAGACAGCTAGAAAAGTTATTAAAATCTATTTTCACGTGTTCATACATCAAGTCATGTCATCTGTGGCTGTCACTTTTGATAGATATTACTAATACCTTGTAAAATAAAAATAATAATATGTAACAAAATGCTACCAATGTTGACTGTAAGAAAATATGTTTGTATTTTCTAAAAGTTTCTTCAAGCCAAATAAATTCCTAGCAAGTCATTTTTTTTTTTACTTTAGCATCGCATCTTACTACCTGTTCACATTATATACACTTATGTACTAGTTACGCTGACGGGTTTAGGGAGGTTATATTTAGAGGAAGTGTACCCACATTTGTGTGGAGAGAGAGAGAGTGTAAAACAATTTTAGAAAAAAACACCTTCAGTACATCCGACCAAGATTCGAACCGCGATCTCCCCATCTTTGGCAGTCTAGTCTACTGCGAAAGTAGCGCCTTAGACCATGCAGCCATCAAAGTGAGTAATAAGTTATAAATTTCATAAATATTTTTTTATTTTTTTCGCTTGTTATGATACATTTAAGGGACGTATTTGTTAGATATTAAATAATCAATATTTGAAAATTTCTGTTCACCACAAGACCGTGTGAGAGTATGTAGGCTATTTGAAAAGGGGTATTGGGGTATATCTTACCTTGAAGTAAGGGCTGGCCGCAGCTAGAACGACCTTGTGGGCGTGAAAGAGTTCAGTGCCCACCTCGAGTATGACGTCTGTCAGCATGTGATGACTGCGCATCATAAACATCATCTAGCACACATTCGCCAACATTAGTTCAAACACCGTTCAAAATAATTTGTGAACTAATATTAGAAGGAAGGGATGAGAGAATAAATTAAAATTATGTCCTGCGGATTGGTGAGAGGATATTATATGGCTAAGTTAGCAGAAGTAGTACCGTACCAGGAGTTGACAGAGGTTACGCTTCTTTGCTTCAAACAGATAGGGGGGAAAAAATAATCTTTATTTCGTTTTCTTCCGACACTGTTTTTAATCAATTTAAAAAAAATCTAATCAAAAGTTTAAAAATTCAACTTCGAGGTGCACAGGTTTGTACTAATTTTAAAATGTCAGCCCTCTGAGCGTGATGGGCACTCAGTTCACATGACAAACAAACTCTTCATTTTGTTAATTCTTTTAAGAAGATCTGAAGTTTCTGAAGTAGATTACAATAATAAGCAAAATGTCAGGGCAGGTTTGTCAAAGAATCCAAATTAACTGAATGTCAGAAAAATGTTCTTTTTGTTAGAAAAAACAAAACATGGCTTGGAATGGAGCCATATCGACCGAGAGGTCATTGTTTGTTGGCAAAGAGAGTGCCAACTTATGCTGGTATAGGATGTCATGTGGTTCACACAACGAACCCTCCGGCCGTTAATCTCAGTTTTCTAGACCAGAGCCGCTACCTATTTATTCCAGTAGCTCCTCATTTGTCCTCGCGAAGCTGAGACGACCCCATTTCGGCCCCGCAGCTTCACAGAAAATCTGGAAGCACTGAGGATTGAACCCGAGACCTGTACTACTGTATAATTATCTTTACTAGGTACCAGATACATTAATTATTATTCGATTCTTGATAATGTGTTGTTTGTGATTAATTGCAATTTGGTAATGTTATGTTAAAAAATTAAATATGTTTTGAAATTCAGTATATAAGCGTACTATCTCCGTCCAGCTGTACGGATTACTTGCCCAACAACTTAAGTCTGATTTTCAAAGGAAGCTCGTTATTTGAAAACTGGAAAATCATAATGACACAGTGGCGGGAAAATAAAAATTACAATTTTATTCAAATTCTTAGTTTCACCTTATTGATAAATGATAGACTACATTATTCCATTAAGGAAGTAGACCTGAAGTACATTCACCATCCGATTTTCCTTGGTTAACAACTCAAAAAGTTACTAGAAAAAGTCCTTAATGTATCCCTACGCCAACAGTTGACATCTGTCACTTTGGATGACTGTAATGTGAACAGATGGTAACGTATGAATGTGATAATTAACCACAGTAATTTAAGCCAATTATTATTTATATTTATTTGAGGTCGGACACAAAGCTTATTCATCATTTTATTCCACTTAAAAAAAATATTATTCCACAAAAGCTCTTAACAAATATAGCTAAAAAATGACACCCAACAAATTTGAGTCCTGTGATTGACCATCATGCAAACAAGTTGGTATTTACAAAGGTGCACCCACGCAGTTGATACAGATATTTTATACAGTTCAATATTTCTAAATACGATAAAATAATCATAAATTAATTTATTATATATATAAAAAAAGGACAAGTATGTTCTCTTTTCCAAGTAAATACGATACGTCTATTAAAAGGTATTGATGTATGCACTATATTGCACATCATAGATAACATTCCAAAATGAAGAATAAGTACTTTCAATTACATTTAAAATATTGTTTTGGGTTGGGTAAGAATAAATTATTAAAAGTAATGAAATAGTGTGATAAAACTTAAGTTTACGTTATCTTTTGCAAATGTTGGCAAACTAAAACCTAAACATATGCTTTTTCAACTGTCATTCAGGTAAAAAGCTATGGTGAATAGACTCTATCTTGGAAGCTTCTGATAACTTTTTAGATTAATTTCATAATTAGTAAATAAATCAAGACATATTTATAGAAAGCCAAATTTCAGTGGTTGTATCTAAATTTAATCTCGAGGATCGTTGAAAGGATCCTTGAGTTAAAGACTTGATGAATTCACACTCCATAAACACTTTCTATCGAAGACTGCATCGGCCAATAGGAACAGCAATGAGCTTTGCTACATCCTTGGGACCATAGTGCTGCTCCCTACCAATGATCTTGGAAACTAATGCCAAATGCCATCTGTCAGACAAAATGAAAATAAATGTGTTTGATATCGGCACCATTTTATTGTTTGTGTTGACTGTTTTTCCATCCTTTTATGAAAATTAAAGCACGCCTGCCCATAGACAATTCGCTAATATTTTCAGTGATAATAAATGGTAGGAGTAGGCCCCTAGATTAAATAATCAACTTTTCAAACTAGCCAACTTCTTGATATTATATTTTTAAAAAAGTGTCTGCTTTATAAAGCCATATGTATTTTAAAATGGTGCGCAACATAAATTTCTGAGTTCTAGCAGATGAAAAGGAGAATGATAGAACAATTGCCAGTCAAACTCCACACCAAGGAAATGTCGACAACGTATTGCTTCCTTGGACTTAAGTGTGTGTGGGAGGGTGCATCGGTAGCCTTGGTGACAACTCCGACAGATCTACACTTGGTCACGTGATTATCGATGTAAGTGGCAAGGGTATATTATATCAAGGTGACAGCGCATAAGTAGGATTCGAATACAACCATAGACTTTCAATCAATGTTGGTATTCGAGAATTGGCTTGTTATAAAAATCAGGGTATTGGCCTAGCAAATGAACCGAGCTAATTAATATTGTCATTGATTGTGGATGTGTAATATTACCTTCATGGACTCCTTTGCATAATTAGCCATGCAAAACGTCATGTCACCAAGATCACTTGCTTTATCCATTATTAACGAACATGACTGGGGTAGAGGGGCAAAGCATTCCCCTTTATTATTCCCCAGATTGTTTACATCTGGTGATCCCAGATAGTCCTCTTCAGCATCCATTGTTGTGGCCTGCACTTTTAGCCCGATAGTAAATTAATGTGCACCTTTCCTACACTTGCACTTTTTGAAATGTTGACCTGCCATTCTCAAAACAGCGAGGGGAAGTGATATACTTGTAAATTATCACAACTTCTTTGACGAATAGATAAGTAGGCCTAGTTAACGTATCTATTATTTACAGTCCTTCTTTATCGATAAGCTAATAATGGAACAAAAACACACAAATTAAGTCACAAAAGCCTCGACATATTACTTTTTAATTCCCAAAAGACACCTGATTTTTACTAGAGGCCTATATAATTGACAAAATAAACACAACACACATTGTTATTAACATAACCCGTCTATTAATTTTAAACACTGTTGCTCAAGCTCACTTAACATTGAGAAATTTTGCCAAGTCATGTTTTGTGTTTTTCCGCAAGTTATGATGATGAGGAGAGATTCATAAAGGTGTTATCTTCATTAAGTCTGAATCTTACCATGAGATGGCAGCACAAGCCACGTTTACAACATGAACAGTTATCAAACGTCCATTATGAACAAATTCAAGATCAAACAAGAGAAATTTTATTTTATCACTATTAAATCATTCTCAGAGATAATTTACGTCTATTATAAATTCGCTGTGGTGGGCAAAGGTGGAAAAGATAAGTTTTGCAAATATGTACTAAGCAATGATTCAAATAAATTAATATGTTTTATTGCTGCACTTTCCATATTCTTAGCTTACAAGAAAATGTAGTAACTACCCGCATTAGTATCGATGGAATGAAAAAATAACTCCAGAAAACCCCCTTTCAGATTTCAAACACCGACCTCCCAGTCAGGGTTGTATTCATGTATTTATTTCGTGGGGATTTGATCCTGAAATTATTATTATTAATTTTTATCACCGCGTCTTACAACTCGTTCGGGTTATATGCTTATGTACTAGCTACGCCAAGGGTTTTAAGGATTAGGGAGGTTATATTTAGAGGAAGTGCACCCACGTTTGCGTGAAGGGAGAGTGGAAAAATACCTCAGTACACCCGACCGAGATTCGAACCTCCGTCATCGACAGTCTTTAACATTATATCAATCTTGAACTAAAAGTTTTGTTTTAAACATAATCTGGGTTAAAGTTCCTATAAATTTCATAACCCTCCAATAAACAGCTCGTCTAGCCATGCAGGATAGATACACAAATATAGCAATAGGTACTTTGGGGGGGGG
>CABFWO010004325.1:37688-67294 GCA_902155825.1 Timema genevievae | reverse complement strand
TGGGAGAAAAAATCTATTTTTTTTGAAATTTCAAAAATCGATTTCTCAAAAACGGGGCTATTAAAAAATCTAAAAAAAATTTTTTTATGGTTAGATCTAAGGGAAGAATAATTTGTAAAAATTTCAATTAAATACAGAATGGTCAGGTTGAGTGACTGGTTGATTTTACATGAACTGACCCTAAGGAATTGAAGTCCATGCACAGTCGACTTAATCAGTGTGGGACTTGGAGTCGCCATCTTAGTAATTCAGTTAGCAAGCCATAGCTGTTTCTACTGGACGTGACAGGTTAACCAAGAGCCAATTCTATTGCCAGAGCTTCCTTCTGCTTGAATTTGGCACTATGCTATTTGAAAATAAAAACAAATCTTTAGCTGAGGCAATTAAATGTAAGGAATTTTGCTATTTATTGAAATCGTCATAGCAGCCTAAAATAATATCCATTCATAATGTTATCCTTAGCACACACTTCAGAAGTAAGGTGGCTTATGTCAAAGACGGATCCAGATTTCTTGGTTGCAGTGATTTGGTTATTTGGCGTTTCAATTAATCAGGGCTAAACTGTTTACTAGTCTAATATTATAGGACTCGACTAAAGATTATTTAAACTTTTAACAAAGGAGCACTCGACTTTGCTGTGTGTTTATAATATCTTCGAGTGGGTCTATTTTTAAACTCTTATTAGGAGGAAAACCTTCTTCTCTTTGGCTAGATGGCAGGTAGAACCTAAAAAGGCTGTTTTAGAAAATATTTAAATTTATGTTATAAATTAACTTATTCCTAAAACTGTGCTCCTCCTGATCACTGCTAGAAAACACTAATCATTCCCAAGAGTTGCCAAGCAATTCACTTACTAGGGACTGTATTTGGTCTATTTGCCCTTTCTTTTTGTCGATATATTTATATATCTGCATTTTATGTTATTAAAAGTACAATATTTTCATATTATAGTGCCTATGATCGCCTATTCTGCTGGGTTTTTTTAATGAATAAATCCTAAACAAATCTATTTTGGCCTAGTCCTCTCTCTTTTTCCTACAGTATGGATTTTCTGCTGGAAGAAAACGTTCAGTTTCTTGGAAATTTTAGTTTGTGGCATACTTGTTAGAATAGGTTTGAAAATCGGCACGTGTTAAATAGATTATAATGAGCCTAAATCAGGCAGAGGATAATTGGAACATTGACAGACATCTTGGGAGGTAAAGGCCTGCAGATAAGGTAGAAAAGTTCATCATCTTTAGAAACAGCCAATCTGAGATTTTGTTCCTTGACAATGAGTGAAGTAGAATTAAACTTTTCAAATTATAAAATCAATCTTATCTGAAAATATAACCCATATCACTACTAAATACTTAAAAAATTATCTATTGATTAACAGCTTGTTATCCAATTCATTGGTCAAATGGTTTAAGATGTCACGTCACTCTCAATGAAGGCAGGTACAGGTCCTCTAAATTAATCCTTCCTAACCCTTAACACATTAGCGTAATTAGTGCATAAGTGTGCAACGGGAATGAGTGGTGAACTGCCATGATCAAAGAAAGAAAAAAAAACAGTGATGTGAATTGGCTGTAGTTAGTAAAATCAATTTTACATTCCTTATTTTGTGCTTGTTTTTCCTTAAGTGCCTATTCTGGTGTCAAAATCCATATTTTAATGCTAATTTCGGTACCCATATCCCATATTTTTAATAATTATTTGGGTGCCTAAATTCCATATTTATAGGGACATGCAAAATTCACATTTGCGATAAAGCGAATTTCTACACGAACTTTACTGTTTTCATGCGAATAACACGAATTTAAGTTTTTTTCTAAATAAACACAATTTCTTTGTAATTTGGGCACATACCATGACATCCACTAAGTTATACTTTTCAACGTGGTAACACTGATGATAGCAGTACACAAGGGCTTCCGTTTGTACAAATAGTATCCGTTTTTGCCGAGTTCAAAGGCATAAAAGGGATCACAGGATATACAAGTATTTTCATTGATTTAGGTTTTTTTTTTAGGTTAACATTAAAAATCATGATTTCTACTTTTACACATTTTAATACTTAAATTTTGATTTCAATAGATCGATTCTTTGTTTTCAGCTTTTAAAAGATTTCATGCTAGGTTAAAGCAAGGACACAGCATGTTTCTATGTTATTATTGTTTGGTCTAAACATAAATTGATAATCCATTATTCCGATATTGTTGTTTGTAAAACAGGAAGGTAATGATAATGAGATATCGAGTTTGATATTACTAAGCGTGAAATGTTTTTTGCATATTTATATTTGATTTCTCTCCAAATATGTTAGTAAATAGATAAATACACAATATGAACGAAATTTGTAGACAGTTATATTGTAGTTTCTTTAATTAATACTAATTTGACTCATATTTAACTAAATAATAACATTGCTTTCAGCATATAATGTCATCGCTTTTTGAGAAAAATAACACCACTTTTCCCCTAAAAATAACCTCACCTTTTGCATATCTCTACATATTTATAGTGCTTATTTAGTTGCCTACCTATTTTAAACATTTTTGCTGCTTAAAAAATTCGCTCCCTAGTTATGACTTTCCATGCACTTATCTGGTATTGATGGGAAAGTTGAGTCTAGCATCCTCACCAAGTGCACCTTTGTTTTATATGAACATTTTGCCTATCCTATCTTTGTGCTAACATAGATGCAGCTCTTATCAGCTGCCACCCTTACCCTTCTTATTAGGGTAAAGCTAGATATACATGCTAGGCCAAAATAGAGAACAGAAGCTTGAGTGACTCAGCAATTTAAATAAAGTGTGTTGAACCATGATGCTTTGCATTACAAACTAGAACCAGCCAGCTTTTTAACAACTTGTTTTGTTTTCAAGTAGATAGACAGATATTTAAGGTTATTGTCTCAGTGAATGTTTTTCAATTACTATTGGGTCGCCTCACTTAGCTTAATATACTAAATGCGGCTGTTGTCACTGTGGCTAATCGCACAGTGAATTAATTCAGAATAGAGCCAGATCTTGGCTATAAACCCTGATTGGTTCTCTCGAGCAAACCCTTATTAAAATCTTATGATTTTCATAGAGCTCATCATTTTACCACATTTCTGTTCTGTTATTACTTTTCAATGAATGTTCGAATCCACAATAAATCTTGTGTTACATGAATATAATAATTACCAATGCATTGCAGCGATAACACGCGAGATGATGAACATGGTGCGTCACAATCTCCGTGCGTCACGCGGATGGACTTCACTGGCACACACGCTCGGCATGTCCAAGCAGATCCATGCTATCCGCACAAAGGTGCTGGTGTACGGGGAGGATGCGGATATGTGTGTGCTATATCTGCTGCAGGATTGGGTGGGTGTGGCATCAAAAAAAGCCACACTCAACAATCTCATACATGCATTAAGAGAGGAAGAGTATAATGATGTGGCAGGTGAGCTTATTTCTTATCTTGGGTGGCCTGAAAGGTAGCAGCAGTCTTAGCCCAAAGGATTACACTATGCCCTTAACTTACGAGCCATAGAAGCTATACAATAATGCATATACCATAGTGGAATAATGCAAAGTAAGCTTGTTTCCCTACAGGATATATGAATGGTACACATGACAAGGATCTTCATAGCTTAACCTAAGATCGAATTGATAAGTAGGATGAATAATAGATTTAGTATTATCTCGGAGAAAGGAAGGAATGCAACCTGTAGAGCAGCTGGAAATTATTTAACCCTCTTAAGGTTGATATGCGTTGATATGGTGTGAATGCACTCTGAACACGCCAAGTAAACTTTTATTTCAGTCCTGTTGATATAGTAATTTTCTTTCGTGGTTTCACCGTGACTAATAATGGTGGAAGTTATTGTAGCTTCAGTAAATACACGCTTACTCCCAACATTGACCCACGAGCTGTAAGCAAACATAAGAGCAATGATAACAATAATTTAACATATCATACTTTTAACCTAAAATATCGTAGTTTAACTGGAACCAGTTTACACACTAATAAACTCCTTGGTTTCCAACTCTTTATCATGCAGTGTTGTTTTAATTTTGATCCGAATTGCATAAATGGTGTAATAATTCAGATAGGGGATGTACCTTTATCCGATATTTGTCTAAAAACTTGCTGAGATATGTGGGTCACATTTGGACTGAGCCATACTAATCTAGTATGTTACTCTCCCAATGGACAGAGCTGCCAGTGACATGGAGTTTGAGGTGGAATCTCAGCCTCTACACAATTATTGTTACATTACCTATAAACTCACACACCCTCATCCTTAACTTTTAATAGAATTAAATGCATATATAGTTGATCCACCAGTTCTTTGGTGGTGCCTGACAGCTATTAGTGCCAACATTGTCTGAAAGTCACTGTTGTCAACATTTGGAAATAATTATTACTTGCCTAATATTATTATCACTAAAAAATATTATTACACACTTTTAACAATACTTCCCTAAGGATTACTGTAAAATTGTATTTTCTATAATTAAATTAAAGAAAAACTAGTTTAATAAATCCATTCTGGTTTTTGTTTTAACTGCTGGAGCAACTACAGATTAAATAGTGCGTGAAATTATACATATAATGGTATTATATTCAGTTATTTCTATATTTATAAATGGCCTACATACCTTTAACTTAAATAAATGGTTTGTGATAGTAAAGAGAAAAAGATATACTACTCGTGTTTATGTATAAAGTTTAAATTTCGTAAACGCGAGTAGTAATACCATTTGCCAATAGAGGCATCTACGTCATCAACCGGCAGTATTGCTTCAGATCGTCTCGGTTCAATGCCCCATATTTGTTTTTCTAAGGCCACTTTTAACTAGCTCTTGATTTTGATAGTTAATTTTTATTAAACAGCAAACACTACTTTCATAAGAAAACAAAAAGCCAAACAGTTCTTCTTATAACTAAAATATAACAATTTTAACTATACATTTTAACAGTGAATTAACATATAAAACACAATTAATAAAATCACATGCATGTTTCTACTAGTTTAAGACTACAAAATATTTTATTGTTTGCGTATTTAGGCCTATCTAAGTTACTGTAAATAATTTTACTACACATTTTTATAAAAGTGTTTTGTGAATATTAATTTGGCTACTTAGTAAACCATGTACTCTTTAGTGAATATTAATTTGGTGTGAGAGCATGTTATCCTTGGAAAATAGACTATTTTTTAGTGATCTTTAAATATTTATTTTCCAATATAAATATCGAAGTGTGTGATAAAAAAAATAGCAAGTATTTCTCAGTGATCAATATATATTTTTCGAAAATTCAAGTATGGTTATAAAGAATAGAAAATATATCTTTTAACCCCAAGATTTTATAAGAGACTTAGTTGACTGTTTAAGAGTAGTGAATCTAAAATTACCTGAAACTCTGTGTGAACATTGATACAGTGATGATAAAAATAATCTTATTTACATCATTCCAAGCTACATTATACAAGGCATCTCTTGTTTTTCCTGTCATCCCTTGTTTGAAATTCATTAATACTCTCTGTAATGAAAAGAAAAGGGAGACTGTACACAAACTAATATATTTTTCTTGTATAGACCTAAGTTTTGACTAAACATATGTTTTTGCAGATCATATAGTTTGGTGTAGGGATACATAATTTCGTACCACCAGTACAACAGGGCCACATCTTAAAAAAATCTATTTTGAGATAGAGCCATTGCTATACTCATATTTCATTGGTACATTTATTGTAAGAAGACTAGATTTTTAATTTTATTAAATTCAAATAGATGGAAGAAAAGCCCTTATTGAATTCGAGTATGTTTTAATAGTTATCAATGCAGTACAGCCACATCTTGAATTGTTGCACAGCTATACTTTGAATGTAATAGGGCCATATGTAAAATTGTGGCAATATTTTACTATTATTTTCTGCGAGAAAAATGCTGAATTTATATCCTCGTAGAAAAACTTTACGGCCCTCTCCTGAAAAAATTTGTATTCTAAAAATGTGGCCCTGTTGCACTAGTGGTACGATTTGATCTGGTAACTTTTGCTAACTGTCAGGTACCACCATAACAGCCTTGGATCAACTATAGCCTAAAAAAAATTTTCATCAACTGTTTCCAGATTGTGACTTAGGGCCAGTTTCATAGTCAGATTTAGTACGCCTAAAGTGCGAGTCGATACTAAATACAGGACGACACCTACCTAGACCAGAATGGAATGGGCCAGTCTCGCATATGAAACTGGCCCATTCCATTCAATTTCAGGTAGGTGACGTCTTGTATTTAGTATAGCGCCGCACTTGAGGCGAACTAAATTTGACTATGAAACCGGCCCTTGGTCAGTTTAGTAAAATCACTCCATCTTTTTTCTTCCTTCCACTTCTATACCACCTTTATCTGCTCGTTCCATCTCTTCCTTGCAGTCTTTTTCCTACATGCTTCATCTTCATCATTAACCTTATTTCCTTCTCCGTCCTCATGACATGCCCATACCATCTCAGCCTTGTACTCCTTGTACCACCACTCTTTCACAGATAACTTCATTTTCAATCAAGTTTCTCCTTATGGCGTCTAACATGCTCCTCAAAAACTTCATTCCCATGGCCTCCACTTTCCTGGTTTCTTTTAATCCAGTGTTCATGTTTCTACTGCATGTGTGACAGTCGGTGTAAAGTATGCACTATACACTTCACTACACTTACACTGTAAATAACATTCCATACAAACAAAATAAAAAACCTAAGGATCAGTAATCAATTTAAACCCATAGTAAGTGTGATTCAAACATTGTTAAAATACTTAAACACATCAACACAAAGATTTTTCACACAATTTAATAAACTATAAATATTGTTTCATTGTTACCCACATTTAAGTTCTTGTCATATCGAATTAATCTTCACACACACATAAAACTTGGAATACAATCAACTGACTCAAATGTTTCAATGTTGACTTGTACTCACTGTACAAGTTGTCTGGTTCCCTGTAAACACACCGTAAAGACAGTTGGACCACTCTCCTTGTAACCAACCCCGCCAATGTCTGTCAAGACAGTTACCAGCACATTTACTACAAGCTGATAGAGAAGCAGGGAGAGTGGTTCCACTATCATTGAATAACAAATTTAAACTTATTTTTGTTAAATGGAAATTAAAAAGTTATTTTTATTCACTATTTTGCTCCAATTTAAAATTTATAAATCAAGATTTTCTATCTGGCATAGTTTTTGAGTAGTCTGCATTTCTTACTATAACAGAAAAAAAAAACTTTATATTAACAATGCTACATGTACTGAATATTGACCTAAAATGTAATTTATTGCCTTTAATAGTGGTGATAATTTTTTTATTACAAAAATCTCGAGCAAAAAAAAAACACCAAAATAATCAAGCATATGAAAGCCAAGTGTTTTCAGAGGTTCACTAAGTTTGAAAACTTAACTAACTTCAAGATTTATTTAAAATTATATTTTTCCTTGTGATGAGGAAGATACGTATCAGTAAATGAAAATCATCACAATATAAAATGATTCTTTTCTGAAAACCCTCCCTGCCATTGCTAACTATCCAGTATTTGGAAGTACCTGTGTTTCTTGTGTTTTATAATAACTGTATAGTTACTATGCAATTTTATAATATTTATAAGAAAAGTAAGTAGTTTTATTTGACAATATACATTTAATTTTTTTTATATAGACAGGAGGGGATAAGTATTTGAGGAAAAATGGAATTTAAGGAATAAGTATTAGAGTTATAGATGGGGGAAAAAAATCATACAAGTGTTGTAGAGAAACAATGGGTGATTGCAGACCCTTTGATAAATGTATTAGTTGATCGGGGCCCCATAAAGGTTGTCTACGGTGTTACACTCGCAATAAACTAGACTGCCACTGATGGGGAGATCATAGTTTGAATCCCATTCGGGTGTACTGAAGTATTTTTTTTCTAAATGGTTCTCCACTCTCACTATACACAAATGTGGAGATAATTTCACAAAATTCAACCTTCCTCATCCCTAACACATTAGTGTAATTAGTATGTATGCGTATAATCTAGATGGGTAGTAAGGCGCATTGTTAAGATAAAAAAATTCCGGACTTTACATTATAAATATCTTCTAAATTTAGGTTGCCATGTTTCTGGCACTGCAGTAACTTTAGGGCACAGGCCTTATAGCTGAGGGCATACCAGGTTATTTAACAAAATGTTTAGTCTTGAGTTGTTATTCCAGAAATTCTAACTATGCAAAAATATTATTAAATGGAGTGGTCCCTTGGTTCTCTCCAAACCATGGTAACTGCTAATACCATGTGACAAGATCGTTTCAGCCAGCTACTTGACAGAGTTACACGTAACGTAATGCACAAAAAATATTTGGCGCTCCAAGATTTGCAAAGAGCATAAATGATACACTCTTACAGAAACGTTGAGAAAAGAGGGAAAACCCTCTCTCTGTCCACCAAAGAGCATAATAATATCATTTTCAAAGATCTGAAGACAAAAAGATATATATTTGCTTATATCTCAAACTATTGGTTTTATAAATATATACAGGAATGCCAGGCCTCCACCGTGGTTCGGATTCCACGTTAAACTGTAGGTTCTCCATTTCATCTCACAATCAACCTAACATTACACATTAGCGTAAGTGCGTATAACCTGAACAAGTAGTAACCCGCGGTGCTAATAATAATAATATAAATATATACTTCAAATAAAAGAGTTTTATATTTAATAATATTACCTCTTTTCAATGATAAGTTATTTTATATCTCGAATAGTTGCAATAGTAATAGACTGGACTCATTATTTCATCACGGACATCATGTAAACCTGGAACTTTGGGCTTATCCCGCTAAATCTTTTGTCGTTATTTTGAACGTCAAGACCATTGTTTCGGCCATATTTGTTTTCACGCCAGAATCTTTCCATGTAACTTTTCAAACATGAGGGTTCATTTAAAGAATAATTTTTGTTTTAGGTCTCTCCCATTTAAATGTTTTGCTAGTTATTAACGTTTGGAGCTTAACTCATAATATATTAAACTTTGGGCTTCTCCCTTTTAAATGTTTTGCTAGTTATTAACGTTTGGAGCTTAACTCATAATATATTAAACTTTGGGCTTCTCCCATTTAAATGTTTTTCTAGTTGTTATTAATATTTCGAGCTTCACTTGTAATATATTAACCCTTTCACTGTCATGTATATTTTGCCTACACAAGCCCACTCTGTCGGGTTTTTTTAACTGAAAAAAGCAATTTTTGGAAAAACAGTTTTATTATCAAATATTTTAAGCAAAATGTTAATTAAAATTATGTAAAAAACATCCCTCATCCAAAAAATAATTTTCTGAGTCACTATCCACTATAAATCCTTCAATTTCGTCATCCCGCAATATTGTTTGATTTCCTCGCCACGCCATCTTGACTGTAGTGAGTGAGCTCAAGAAAGTAGATATTTCACTCGTAAATATAAACTAAAAATTATAGATGAACCTTGGAACCAGTGCAGTATTTTTTCTTTACAACATCTTTGCACTTTAGCGCGCGCAATTCAATTAGCTCTAAGGCTCCACGTATATGTACGGGTTTGACAAAGTGAGCCCTGCACAAAAACGTATATTTACGGGTTTGACAACACCGGCATGTTGTCACACAACGTATATTTACGGGTTTGACAGTGAAAAGGTTAAATTTTGGGTTTAATCTTTTAAAACTAATTGATTACTTTTTGTAATTTTGAAAAACCTTTGGGTATGTTTTATTTTTTTTTAGATATGTTTCCAGTGATGATAAGTATAAGAGGACTCTTTAATTATTAGTCAAATCTTTACTTCTAGGCAACTCATTGATTACCAATAGCAGTCATCTCGATGGCACTTTTCTATTTCATTTAAATCATTTGTTATTCGTTGGTTGAATAAAGTATTTCTATGTTGATATATTTCTTGCTTCCTTTTTTAAATTGTCATGATTTCCTCCCTTTGTATTATTTGTATCTTGCCCTTTTAAGGGTTATAGTTACAAATTGGGTAATTTTTCACTGTGACCATTATTATTAGTTCTTTAGACATTTCACTTTATTACAAGAAAGTTTATAAACTTACTTAACATGACCTTGTGTTCTAATGATCTTTTACAAATAACACATGGCCGTTTTGCATTAATACATTTTTTACGATCTAGACTTGTAGATTTTTTCTGAGACCATTACGTTACATTATATAATTAAATAACATACTTTAATATAATGCTGGATGCATAAAAAAGGATTGAAATTGTAAATGGTGAGAAATCATAATTGAGAATCAAAAAATAAGGGTTAAAATTTACAAATTGAAATAAAGAAAAACAGGAATCATGACATCTCCCACTAAAATTATGCTATGTTTATTTTTAATTTTTTCCAGATGAGTTGGAGAATAAATTCAGTTGAATCTCTCACTCAAGATGTTGGTGCTACTTTGTTACCTATGTGGAGGTACTGTAAATTGTGCAGTCACCTGTAAAGACATACTTGAGTCTCCCGTCAAGATGTGATTGGTGCAGTATTATTTGTGCAACATATACACTTTTTATCTAAACCTCAGTGGTCTTGGGGTAAATTGCTCACCTTACGACCCGACGTTCATGGGCTCAAACCCGGCCGAGGTCCACGGATTTTTACTGAGCAATAAAAAGGCCATATCTATCACACCTTCATTCGGAAGGGAAGTAAAGCCTTTGGTCTTATGTTGATTGTTGTATGTAAAAGATTCTCAAAGGTATGTTAAAATACCTGCCCAGCAAAATTTTTATGCTCTTTTTTCACTTGCCCATGAAAATTCAGTGTGTAAAGAAATAGGAAACTACAGCACTTTCATGCTTTCTCCCTCCCAGATGGTGCGGGAAGCACTAACCGGCTGAAGAGCTGAGTTTATGCCTAGCTCCATATTGATGGGAAGCACATCAAGACCAACCCTGAGGTTGAAGACTCATCATTATTATTATATAAAAAAAGTTGAGTTGATAATTTCATCATAAATCCTAACATTGACTTTAGAAATGTTAAATTTTTTGTTAGCACATCACATGCTTTTATTTAAAGCATTTTATTTTTAATATACATTGGTATAGCTATGGATACCTCATTGTATGTACGCTCTCTTGCATTTAACGACCTGCCTTGTTCAAACCCCACACCATAAAATGTGTTGAGTCAAGGCTTTATAGTTATTATATTAGTAATAAGTTGATAGTATTTAAAAGAACTGCCTAAAACTACACTAGCTAGCCATAGTAATATAATTTAGCTTGCCAATTTTCAAAAGGCTGTGGTTGAACGTGCTATGCTATAACTTTATTGAGGTATTATTTTGAGGCCATAAACATAATATTTTCATTTGCATCTATGATCGTTCATTTTGTTTGTACAACATTGGAGTTCTTAGTGGATGCTGGTAACACTGCTCCATCTGAGAGTATTGAAGAGTTTTGGTAAACAAGAGGTTGGGTGTGGCAGTCATTGTTTGAAGCTGTTGGAAGGCAAGTGTTTGTAGACATTTGTGTCAAAAACAACGTCGAAAATGTTAAGTAAGCACTCAAGAGTTATATTTTGAATGTATACTTTCCTTTCATAGCATCTGGCAGTGAGGATGAAATCTGATCCCACATGTGCAAAGCACATTAGATTAGCAGGAACTACCACATCTTGAGGATAAGGGGATAATTAAATGGGTTTTACTTGACAAGTTGGCTTCGCAAATAGCAGCGATCCCTGAAAATTCAAGAGGCATATTTGGCTCTAGGTCAACCTAAAACTATAATGAACCCACAGCTTAGGCGTATCTACAGAAAATAATTTATCAATGCCATAAGAGCAGTGGTGAGACAAAACTTCATATTTTATTATATGCCAGCTCAAATTGTTAATGTGTGACTAATCAAACATTGCTAAGTTTTCAATTGTCTAGCTAATAATTTCTTGATGTCAAGAACATCACACTGATATATTAATGCTTTTATAGTATTTTTTATATTTATATTTTAAATTTTTTATCTTTTAGCATTATAGGTTTCTATTTTGGATACCTTGTTATCCCTGGTCTGTTAGCTTTGTGGGGGTAACCGTTTTATGTCTCGACGATGTCAATTCTCCGGGTGACGTTTGTGGTTGAGACACCGGACTCGCGGGTTTTGTGGGTAGCGGTAGGAAAAAGGTCGGCGAGAAGGTCAAGGCAACATGAGTGGCGGTGGGAGGTAGGGTGCCGGTCCCGGCAACGTGAGTCACGGTGGGAGGTAGGGTGCCGGTCTCGGCACCGTGATTCACGGTGGGAGGTAGGGTGCCGGTCTCGGCACCGTGATTCACGGTGGGAGGTAAGGTGCCGGTCCCGGCAACATGAGTGGCGGTGGGAGGTAGGGTGCCGGTCCCGGCAACGTGAGTCACGGTGGGAGGTAGGGTGCCAGTCCCGGCACCGTGATTCACGGTGGGAGGTAAGGTGCCGGTCCTGTCAACGTGAGTCGCGGTGGGAGGTAGGGTGCCGGTCCCGGCAACGTGAGTCACGGTCGGAGGTAGGGTGCCGGTCCCGGCAACGTGAGTCACGGTGGGAGGTAAGGTGCCGGTCCCGGCAACATGAGTGGCGGTGGGAGGTAGGGTGCCGGTCCCGGCAACGTGAGTCACGGTGGGAGGTAGGGTGCCAGTCCCGGCACCGTGATTCACGGTGGGAGGTAAGGTGCCGGTCCTGTCAACGTGAGTCGCGGTGGGAGGTAGGGTGCCGGTCCCGGCAACGTGAGTCACGGTCGGAGGTAGGGTGCCGGTCCCGGCAACGTGAGTCACGGTGGGAGGTAGGGTGCCGGTCCCGTCAACGTGAGTCACGGTGGGAGGTGGTGAATGCAAGGATATTATACAATATTGCTCCTTCGTAACATAAGACCATTTATTTTTGCTCTTTCGAACAATTGGCACACCCGGGTTGGGTAGCCACTGACATCTGGGAAGAAGCAGAAGCAGGTAAGCATGCTCTGATGCTGCCTGAAGGGAGTTTACCAAGCACAGAAAATAAATGGTGTGGCACAATTGCAGAAACTTTCTCATAGTCTTTTATAGTTTGGAACAGAAACTTTAAAAATAAGTTTTCAATAAACTATTTCTTTCCTCATACAAACATAAAATATTGTTAGTCAATATAAACACTCTTCACGATTTTAAATAAATTTGTTCCAACCATTTTAGTTTCATTTCAAACTTTCTAATATTACTCATCAGTAACTATGCTCAAGTTCAAATTATTTATTATTTGAACTAATTGTAAAGAGCATTTTCAATAAATTTTGAATTTTCAAAAATCAGTTATCAGTAACCTACAGGTACCCTTGTTGATCTTTTTTTTTAACATTTGTGTAAGTGCTATTTGTCATGTCAAACATTCCACAAATTAAAACAAAATTATTACTTACATTTTTGAAAATATATAATTTTAAATAATCAAAGTCATTTGTAAATTACCATTAATTAAAGTCTTATAGAGTCAAAATAAAAAATCCTGGGGTATGACCATAATTCTTCACACTGTTTCGACTAACTTCAATCACAGGCATAATTGCAAGATCCACTTTTTTTAGTTTGGGGTGCATAAAATGTAAAGATCAATCATTATCTCGAGGTAGAAAATGTTCACGGTCATAATTATTTCTCTAGGAGAAAGTAAAATTGTTCTCAAATCAACCTATTTTCAAGGTTCAAGACTAAAATAAACACTGCATATAAAAAAGACTTATCTCGTAAAACACAGCCACCTTTTTATTTTTATTAAAGAAAAAATATTCCAAACCCTAGGTTTTTTTAAACAAAATAGTTAATATGAATCTCTTTGTATTTTCAATTTGAACATTTTTAATGTCATGAACAAACATAATTATTTTTAGGGATAAAGAGTGGTGCCAAAAATATCATGCTTTACAATCATAACTATGGATACTTTATACTTTACTTATATTGTTGCCAATTGTCAACATGGAAATTAATGCCTCTTAAAGCAGGCTGTGGAAAATGTGGTTCAAAGTTAGGAAGATTAATCTGTCAAAATGGGCTTTATTAAGATAAAGTTCATCTGAGCTTTTCTAAATTTTGTCTTGTCACAACCCAAGTATTTTTTTAATATAATTGATTCTAATTGTTACATCACTATAGTTTTTTAGGGTATGTTACATTTTACAAATACATCTGTATAACGAAAACTTGTTCAATCCATGAGGCATTTGTATTATATTTAGAAAAAGGTACAGGAAAAATGGCAGCAATTTAAAGTGTGAACTGTGCTCTTTTCATTGTAAAAGCCAAATTGTGTTCATTCAGTCGATATGTTTTTATCCACCTTTCTTGTACCTTCTTCCAAATATTATATATTTCACAAATACATTATGTTAATGGCTTATGGATATTGGAAACACATTTTGATTGCAGTACACAGATTTCAATTTTTCATTATGGACTTGGGTTTTAGGTTATTTTGAAGACCATAAAATGGATGCATTTGGTCATATTTGTAATTTAATCTGATGCATTATACCAACCGATCATTTTAGATATAAGTGTGATAAATCATTTATGTTGTTTGACAAATGATACAGTAAAACCTTGGATTGCGAGTAATTTGGTTTGCGAGTGTTTTGTAAGACGAGCAAAAATTTTCAATAAATTTTAACTTGATAAACGAGCGATATCTTGCAATACGAGTAGTACTATGGTTACGATTTGTCTGCCGAGCAGTGTCATTGGATAGGTTCTTTGTTAATGGTCGCACAAAAAGAAAAATTTTCCAGTGAGCCAACATATAGCAGTGATTCTGTTAGTGACAGTGAAAGTCATCCTAAACAATAACACACCTCCTTCTCTCTACTCTCTTGTCTACCTCACACCAGCCACCATTAAATTTAATTAATAAATTTGATTACAGTACAGTTACATTTAAATAACGAAAATAAAAAAGGTATTCATAATTTTTAGATTAAATATTTTTGGGTTGTGGAACGAATCATCTGAGTTTCCATTATTTCTTATGGGGGAAATTCACTTTGATATACGAGTGCTTTGTATTACGAACACGTTTACGAAACGAATTATGCTCGCAATCCAAGGTTTTACTGTACTAGTAAACATATTAATCCTTTCCCTGGTGTGGGCCTTGACTGTCTTTTTTTGCCCAAACGTTCTTTGGTGCGGTTGTGATTTGACATTATATTGCAATAAGTTATTGTAATGTCTAATGAAAATATTGGTTGAGTAATAGTAGACGATTAGAAAAATGGCTGCTGAGCTTACGCAGATAGCTGTGCAACACACGCACCAGCGGATGGATTAACGTTTTATCATGGTAGTTGTCATTTTTTTATATTAAAAGTATTTTTCAGTAACCTGTGTGTTGGAATCTCTCAAATGTAATGTTTTATTCATTTAATTCTTACATTGTTTTAAACAATCAGCTGTGCCAACAAACATTTTTTTGTTGTAACAATATAGAGGGAGGGACTATGAAAATTGTTACTGAAGTGAAAGTACTTTCTTTTTAAACATTATCTAAGAATAACACCTATTTTCTTGGCAAAATAGCAATAGAAGGATAATGTTATAGATTTTTATTGAAATAACTACATCAATTTCTACAGTCTTGTACTATCAGAAGAATATTTCATAAGAAATGTTAGTGGAAAATGGCTGGGTAAAAGATTAACTAGGACGGTTTGGAGGTGCTTTGGCATGCAAAGCCGGTGGTTCCACGCTGTTATTTTCTACTTAATAAAATTTGATTCGAGTAATGGACATATCAGTTTGTGATGCATATGAAAATAAATGTTTTTACTTATTTTAGTACAAATTTTATAAATTTCAATTTTTCAGAAGATTTGTTTATTTCATTTTTACCATATTTCATTAATATTCACATCAAATGACAATACACATCTTTTGTTTAGTTATTTAAAAATATTTCATGTTAATATTGCCAGTTAAAATAATGTTATTACAATTCTTACTCCTATGATTAATGGTTAAATGTACAACTAATTAGCTTTTATACTAACATTAAAGTTAATTGCTCACAAATCATAAAAATGTTGTGTAATGTATTTTGTTTTCAAATGTAAAAAGTTTAGTTGCAATGTGATATATTTTTTTTTATAAAGTTGTATAGTATGTGTTGATGTACACTCCATTTACTCTGAAAGGTAGCTCATTTTTACCTTGACCAATTACATTATGGGCCTATCTTATAAGCTGCACCATAATTGAACACATCAAGGTAAGCTTGCTACTTTCCAGGGTGATTAGAGTATGCATCTTAAGAAAATAATTATTCTTTTTTATACAAAATAATTGAGTTTTTATTTTAAAGAGGGCTACTCTTCCAACTAAACAAACCTTGCCATAGACACACAATATGAGAAATGAGAGAGCTGGGTCAAAACTATTATAGCCCCCATAGATTTAGATGGGAAATTTTCATATTAACATCTATAGACTCTGTGTTAATATTTGCTATTCTTAAGATATAAACCAACTATAAAAACCACTTGTTCAAGAGGTAAGCTACCAGAAATCCGTGCTAATACATTTTTTCATAAAATGAGGGTTATCATATTTTTGGCCTAACCCCCTCAGTTGTGTTATTTTAGAAATTTGTAAAATATTTGATGATTTATTTTATAAGATATTTTTAAGGTATATTGTAATGGGAGGGGTGGGGGCTCACGCGCAACCAAACTGTCTGCAGGCCGTTCACACATCACCGTGTGAACCGCGAGTTCTTTTAAGGATACTGGAGTGAGTGGCTGATTAAACACAGATGAAAATACACACGGAATATAAAAGGTTTTGATTATTAAATAAAAATAATCATAATTAAGTCTCTAAATTAATAAGCTAATATAATACATATAAATGAAAGTAAATTACACAAATTAACAACTATAAAACACACAAAAACTATTCAATTAGTTAAAATTCACAAAAAATGTACATTATTAACACAGTTCACAATAACGATAGATGACTACGTCACCCATATATAGTCCACTTAAATCGCCGCTGATCCTCGCACACCACACGCTGCAATGACCTGCGATACACAAACACTAGACTCGCTGACCCACTCCTGGACACGCTAGCTCAGATGCACTGGTCCACCCACTTAGCTAGCCTCGACTCAGACTGGATCTGTACAGCTGTCGCAGGCCATGTATATATAGGTGTGGTCACAGCCAAGGGCCTGGAATCCTCTATTTCTAGAATACTAAGCTAGAATAAAAAGAACCCAGACTCTTCCAGATGTGTCCCTTTTCCTCTCCTTGTCCCCTTTAATCCCCTATCCAAGTGAGACTGCCACTGCATATCTGCTAAACAAAGAGGAAGGTAGGGTAGACAACGTGATGCTTGCCGGTCCCACTGTCAGTACACTAATCATGTTACACTATTTTATATATCCTGAATTGATTAAAAAATTAGACCATGCAACCACCTATGTGAGTAGGTTTAGTATAATTATTATTATTATTATTATTATTATTAAATTGGAGGAACAAAATTCTCTAGACATGAATCACACACGTGGGCACAAAAATTTAAAAGTATACATAGTCAATATTCAGCTATATATTCAATCAAAAATTTTCAAAGCTTTTTGTTTTCTAAAGTATAGCCCAATTTTCTTATACATAGTCTTCTGAAATGATTTTTTTCATACTAGAATGATACTACATAGAATTCTGGTAGAAAAAGAGTCCTCTATATAATTATTTTTAGAAAATTGGGCTATACCTACATGTGAAATCATTTTAATAAAAACTAATTATTTTTTTAAATTTCTGAATTGAGTTTTAATGGCTTATATCTTTAATTAATATATTAAAAGAGTCATGTTTTTATGATTTGCAGTTTACAAGATGAGTATATTAACACTTATGTAAGGTATTTAAATTATTGATTGTGACACTTATTTTTAGCCATACTTTCTACTTGATTTCACCCAAATGCAATAAAAATTGTACACCTATTTCAAACAATTTTGAGAAATCAAACTGAAATTGGATGTGTAACATTTCAGTTTAGTCGTGAATAAAGATGTTATTTGTATCGAGCTGTAGAACATTGGCGTGTGAAGCCAAATGTACCGAGTTAAATTCTCGTGTCTAGGGTGACATTTTTTCCTTAATGAAATTTATTTGTATCATCTAATAAAAAATTTCCATTTATAAAATTGGCTGTAGTCAAAGCCTTAGCCGGTGTTTCAACCCCCTGTCCTCCCTCCCGAAAGTTACAGAAAAATATCAGTACTGCCTTATTTACAGCTTTAAAACAAAACAATAAGATACAGTATTTAGTTTTTTGCTACCATTAAAATGTTTAAATATATTTAAAAAATAGATTGTGTTCATTAGACAGGCAACAAAGATGAGTTGGTATGGCTGTGAAAACGGGTAATTCTTTAAGATTAAGAAACAAAACCTTTAACTGGAACTGTTCTGAGAACACACAGCAAATGAGTCAACAAAGAATGAAGAATGAGAGGAGATTGGTAGGATGATTAGGGGGGAAAACGGGGGAGGGGGGGCTAGCCATAACCTCCCAACTTCTTGATGTTTTATCAAATACAAACAATGGCAGTTTGAGAACAGAATAAATGAAGATAAGTGTGTTATTGACTTGAGAATGCTTTTATTGTGTAGTGAAGACTATTGTTAGTTATCGGGTAGATTAAATTGATATACTTATTCTGAATGCTGAATTTGGCTCTCTAAATTTACACTATGAATTCCAATAAATGAACGAAACAATCTTTTCTACTTTTGTTTTTAGTACAAACAGCTTTTTAGAAAATTAATTTTTTTTCTTCTTTGCAGTCAAAATTGATATCATTTTACTATTTTATTAATGTTATTTTATGGGTATTAATATCTATCGATTGTGACTTGAGAATCACACGATTTGACATATGAAAAATAATTTAAGTATTTTTAATAACTGTCGAAAAAGTTTGTCTATATCTGATTCTGACTTGACAGGCTCCTCATCAGAAGAGCAGGTTGACTACCCAGGGCACAAACAACCTCGACCTCATACTCCTGGCGATTGGTCACTATTTTAAATACCTCCATGTCATAGTCTTCAATACATTTGGTCAAGTTAGAAATGCTTTTACTTGAAAAAGGTGCAATTTTGGACTAGGTGAATGGGGGTTACAACCTTTTTTAAAAGCACAAATGTTTAAATCTTCAACTTAATTAGAGAAATACGAAATAATCTCAAACCATCCAAGTTTGGTCAGTGATGGTGAAACATTATTTATATAGTAGGAAAGGGGGGAAGCAATTAACCAAAAAAGGGATTTTTTGGGACTTTACGCCCCTTCTTCACTTCCCAACCTAAAGAATTCTGGAGGGCCTCCACTGGCAAACGTTTGATAAGTAGAAGATTTTAAGCTATTAAAGTGGTCCTCGCTTGAAATTTCTTTGAAACTTATACTTCTCTAAAATATATTTGATGTAGTCTTTCTTGAGATTTTTTCTTTAAATCTCGATCGATGTCCCTAGAAAATATTTAAAACAGTCCTCACTAAAAATTTTTGGTTTTAATTTGATAGTTTAAGAAGATATTTAAAGTTGGTTTTTAATTGAAACACATTTTAAATTATAAGAGATGTGGGAAATAAATTTTAAGCGGGGCAAATATATTCCAGGGAGGGGGGATTATTTTTCAGGGGGCAACTCCCCCTCATTTATACCACCAATCATACCTTGATTTAAGAAATGCTCAATGTAAATTTCCGGATTTGTAGACAGGAGCCTGCATGGTTCTAAATACTAAATTTATAGCACAATCTTTAATATTCATTATTTTTCTTTGCCTTTGGCAATTGGGGAGATATGCCCCCACTAAAACCCCATGAAATGTTCATCTGGTTACACCCTTGGTTGTAGTACATACTTTTAACGTTTTTTTAACTTTCGCACTAAAAATCATTGTTTATTTTGGAATCTATACCCATTACATCGCACTAAAAATCGTTGTTTATTTTGGAATCTATACTCATTACATCGCACAATATCTGTAAAAAAAAAAAGTATTGATTTACTATTACATTACTAATAGACAATATTTTTTTATCAATTTAGAAAAAAAACAAATGTTAAGTTTCATAGTCTGCATATATGTTGGATCAACTTTCTATACATCTTGGTTTACATGAAATGAACTCATAATATAGTCTTCATGCCTGAACTTTGTCAATAATAACATCCAACGAATTTAATTATGTAAACCCACCTATGGCTGGTTGCAAATGAGAATATTTTCCCAATATGTTATTAAATTGAGGCGTCTGAAACTATCATTCACTACAAATAATCTTTGATACTTGTGACGCCCTGGTTTGGGGTTCACTGTTTTAGTCTCTGTGGTAGCACTTGGAAGAGTTCTTGAGTACAAAGAAGCCCTACACGTAGAAAAAGAGTTTGGAGGGGAAGCTAAAACTGACTCTTTCCTCATTGGATGCAGTTTAAACAGACGACTTTGAGTTGTGAATCACACTAGTTTTCAAGTATATAACAGAAATATTTTGGTCAAAGGCTAGAAATGAACAATTTGGTTGTACAAAGAATGAGTCTATGCTACAATTTGGTAGTTAAAGGCTATTCTGAAAGTGTTTGTTCAACTGTCCATCCCAAATTTAAATAAATCTCTGAGAATTTTTTTTAACACACCTCACATAACTATGTGTAAATATATTAACTCACAAAGTTTCGAAAGAATTCAAGACAATAGATTTAATCATTCTTAAAAAAATACTTTCACTAGTTTAGTTAAGTAATTGTCTAATTGATCATAGCGGAGAATGGCGGGGGAATCCCATTAAATATATTTTAAAGGGGGTGAGACAGTGATTTTCTCAACCATAGGCATTTAAAATTAGAATTTACCAGCTAACTAGGTTACAAAAGGCGACATAGAAAACACCGGGGGCCAGGGAATTCTCCCTCGGGAAAGTGGTAAAATTTGAGGTAATAATTGGGCCTTAGATCGAGGTTTGAGGCAACTATATTTTTAAAGTTGTTAGTGATAAATTTTTTGATTTACAAGTGTCATTTATTTTGACATTCACCATCATTGGGTGTGTAGTTGTAGTAGTAGTAGTAGTAGTAGTAGTAGTAGTAGTAGTAGTAGCCTTTAAACTAGTGGGCAGTGACAACGGCGCTACTAACCAACTTGATTAACTAAGCTCGCTATATATCTCCTTTCACTGATTGATGAGCTACAAAGTTGTCAACTTTTTAAGTGTTGAGATCAACAGGAAGTTTAAAATTGTCTTTACAAGTCTGTGGTAAAGAACTTTCATAGTCTAAAGTACCATGGTACAGATGTCCCAACTCAAGATCTCCACAAAATACCCAACTTTCAAGCTTTTCCCCGACATTGAGGGTGAGTGGTGGGTTAACCCCCTGCACCCTCTCTCCCAGCATAACATCCCTGGAGAATGGGTCAGATTTATTAAGGGGCAAATAAAGTATTTCAATATTCAGTCAAGAAATCTTGACACTCAATATATAGTTGCAAGCCCGGATTTAAGGGAAGGGGACATGGGCCTCCACAAATCATAGGCCCCCACAAACTGTTGCAATAATAAAAAATATCTCTCTTGGTTCTATAGATTGCAGTCATAGTAAAATCTAAAAAAAAAAAATCAATACAAATATTCCTTAATTTTTTTTTAAATCAACTTTAAAAATAAAAACCATAAAAATTTTCTGATAAAGTTTTAATAGTATTTTCTGCCCTTACTAACTAAAAATAAATGAAGTATGTAATTTTTTGTTTTAAACAAATCTTATTTATTGTGGTGACAGTATTTCCTTCATTAAATAATATATTAAACATTGATGTCTTTTAAACAGTTAATTTTATAAATAAAAAGTGATAAATGTCGAAACATGAAAAGAACAATATTGGTTTAATGTTGGCTCTTCTAGTTATTTATTGCCCCAGGGTCTCCACAGCTATAAATCTGATCCTGTATAGTTGTTCATTTATTTATTCTAATTTTCAGATAAAGAAGAGAGTCAAATTTCTACTATACAGATTATTTGAATTTTACTTTGGCACATAAACTTCCTTTAAACACTAGTAATACTGCATACCTAGTGTATCAAAGGGGACACCTTCTGCCTTTAGTTTGAGTTCCCCTTTGTGGATGGGACTGTTCATAAAAATTACCAACAATAACATAATTTAAATATGTAAATCAACATAAATAAGCACATATGAACAAAATAATTGTATTGATGTTAATAGTGTGACTTAACTAGTGATGAGTTATTGAAAACCATAACAGACACCATACCCAAAATCTTCAGTCATCCTCCAGGGTGAGCAGTTTTTTCTTAATTTGATTCCTCCTTGATATAAATTTGTGGGTATGCTTTTGTGTCAAAAATATATGTTAAACAAAATTAATGTAATTGGGTGCCACTCCGGAACTATGAAAGGTGTAATAATAAATAGATAAACTTGTAGTCATGCTCTTTGCTCAGCTGTTTGAATATAGATTTCTGTTCTCAGGAGTGCAGGGTGGCCAGTGAAACTTTCACATCTATTAAACCACTCCCTTCAAATTATTTAATACATAGATGGCAAAACACAATACCCAGTACTTTTGACCCCTTTTTCAAAATAATAATGTATACGACATAAATATATTGTTACCGTACACAATACACAAACATTAGGTGGTTATTATTTTAACTAACATGAAATCCAAACCAAAATCTCTTTTTATAGTGCACTTTTCTAAGTATAATAGTAAATATTGTACATAGATAAATATTAAAATAAAATTATAATGCTCATGTTAAAAGTTACAATAAATAAAAATATAGAATACTTTGTATTTTAAAGAGAAAAATACAAAACAATCAAATATATTGTTGCAAATGAATTTTTTTTATAATGAATTGTAAGCATTTAATTAATATTTCTAAATTAATTAAATTGGCATATAAGATAAGCTAATAAGTATAATGTTTAAATTTGTTGGATTTTACTACAAGAAAACTTCAATGAAAAAATATAGCCCTGGCAAAACCTTGCTCCTAGTCCTAAGGAAAATAAACTTCTCAACAAATTACATCTATTGGCTCATTGGGTGAGACAATACTTTACTTTAATCACCATAAAGTTAATTATATAGTGGTTTTTTACTACATTTATAATTTTAAAATAATTATTAATAACAAGCCTTTGCAATTACACTCTCAAAAGATGCCTACCAGCAGGGGCGGCCCGACCCGTTACTTATTGGACACCTGGCCCCACCAACATTTTTCCAACATTTTTTTACATATACCTCTTTTTTTCCTTTTTAATCTATAAAATATTTGGGGGAAAATATTTTTAAAAAGTGGCACACCATTCTATACACGCAGTAAGTTAGTGGATTCGTTATACAGTATCCCAGCCAAGATACCAAACCTCACGCGAGGACTGCCAGCGTTCTAGTGACTGATTAATATAGAGGCTGGACAGGGCCAGCTATGACATAACCTCCAAGAGAATCCACACCCAGTGTGAGCTGTCTCTCAAGGTCAATCAATCTCCCTGCCATTCCGGTGCCAGCCTTACACTAGCCCACAGACAAGTAAAAAACAGACTCTCAACCTTATAAGGGTTCGGCTGCGCTCCTTTTGCCAGCTTGAGTCCTTCAACACTGGGCTTCGCTAGTGTCACTGCTGGGTGATTATAGGACTGAACGTAGCGACCCTAGTGTTGAAGGACTCAAGCTGCCAAAAGGAGTACAATCATTTTAACTTGTAGGTTGTGTGTCTGGGTATATCATTGCCTATGGGCCAGCCTGAGTGGGCCCGCTATACGATAACGGTGTTTATGTGTGTGTTTAATATGTAATAAGACCCAAACAAATAAGATGATGCGTTAAAATGATTAATTAAAATGAATCAAGTAAATTATTTATTAAAAACTTCGTTTTATTCACTAAAACTGCAAGAAAAACTAGAAATTAAACTGTTAGCAGCACATCAGCCTAATGACTTTACATTAATGCAGGTGGGTGGCAAGAATAAAATAACTTTTTCTAATGCTTTGTTTGGCAAACGATTGTGGTCAACTGTGAGTGAAGGAAAACTTACCTTATTTTGTTTTTGTTTATTATTTGGCTGTGAAGGGTCATGGGCAGTGGTAGGCTGTACGAATCTTAAATATTAAGTAAAATAATTAAAAAACCTGAAGAATATGGAATTCATTTGGAAAATGCATTTAAGTTTAGAACATTCGGAACAATAAATATTGCATCACAGATAGATTCCATGGTCAAAATTTAGTCCAAAATCACAATATACAGCTGATGTAAAAAAAATAGGCATATATTAGGCAGATTAATAGAATGCTTAAAATACTATGGTACTCATGAACTGTCATTAAGAGACAGACACGCCCAACTTTTGTACAAGTAATGTCATCACTTAATAAGTTTAATTCAAAGCCTGTATTATTTTATTATTTCTGTTTGTAGATTTGCTTAGTGATTTTGTAATTCTAGTGATTTTAAAACATTAGGAAAACTTAAATGAATTAAATTTAATCTGTTAACACATGGTGAAGTAAAGTCATTGTCGGTAAGCTTTGACCTAGCCCCACCAAAAATAAAAATCACGCTCTACCACTGTCTACCAGTTTTTAATTGTTCTAATTTCATCGTTTTAGTAAAAATCCTCCATTCCATGGAACGTCTAAACTCTATTTGGAAAGTTTTTTTTTTTCAATTGAGGTATATTGTTAAGCAAGCTAATATTAAATATTAATAACAAAGGAGATTAAAGAAATATTTAATATAAATTGGAAAATAGATACCGGTACCCATTAGTAACATTTAAATTGAAATGAATGAAAATATTTGATTTAATTTCTTCGTTCTATTTGAATCCACGATTGTTAACATCTCTCAACATTGTTTTCTAAAGTTAGCTTCCAAAATGGACATGAGAATGTTACTAAACATCGGCCGTAGGGCATCTCTAAAAGAATATTTGTGTAAAATAGATAAATATTGTCCGTATACCTTTTAGAACTTATGTGCTGCCAGTGTCAGGAGAAAAAAAAGTTTGGTTAGTTTAATATTAAAATAGGTAACTATTTTAAATACTGCCACACCCGATCACACCTTGTGGGCAATTACATCCATTAACAAAAATATTTGCGAAACCTGATTTAAAAAAATTACCAATTTTAACTTGTTTTAAATGGAGAGTGCCATTTTCAATATTACCTTAAAATGAATAGCCTAAACAAGTTTAGAAGTTAAGTAAACAAATGTGCAGGCGAAAGATATAAATTTGACGGCAAAAATGTTACCCAGAAGTAAAAGATTTGTGAAAATTTAAAAGCTGCTTAATTTAAAAAAATTATAAGAAATGAGCTTTCAAAGAAAATATTTTCTGTGTAGTATTTATTTTAAAGATTGCTATGATGTATTTTAGTGACACTTAAAGGGGGCAGCACTCAAAGCGTCGCAGCTGTTTCGAAATTCTGAATTATTTACGAAGTGGTTTGATATTTCTTAAAATGGTTTTCAACCAAATTTAGGCTTAAGTTTTGACCAGTTAAAGAGTTTAAACTTTAGATTTAAAGTTAAAAAAAGTCTGGTAACTTATATAAAAGCTTAAAAAATAATCCCGCATTTGCTTCAAATTTTCGGTTGTGATCCTATCAAAAAATGACTATTTGATAGAGGATGGCTAGTTCTAGGTCTCTATCGTTTTACTTTAATCTCAGAAGTACAAATATTCGCGTAAAGCGTAGCTAATTTTAAAAAAATTTAAACTTTATAGTGGGATAGGGAGGGACCTGTTGATAGCTTTCACCTACAGTTTGGTGAAAACCATATTTAAAAATATAAAACCACTTCTTCAAAAATGTGGGATTTCCAAACGTATAAAACGCCCTCCCCGTGTAACAACCTTAATAAACATCATTTTATAAAGTTATGTGTTGCCAGTTTTTTGAAGTTCATCTCAAATATTTATTTTATTTGAAAATGAAGCTAAATTATTGTAGCCAAGCCTGTATGTGTAAAGCTACGTATTCACTAGAGGACAAATAGTGCAACAAGTTGTGGGACATGGACCTAAACATCTACGATGGATGTTGCAAGCAAAGTCACGGGACAAAGACGAGCAACATTATATTGTCCACACCAGTCAGTCGTCCCAGATATGTTGTACGCGGAGGTAGTGTCTAGCTGTGTGGTTTACATATCCGTTCATATGATTATTCTGAGTCATAAAAGCAAGAAAAGGTGATTGGCTCGAAACTACTTACTATAAAGAGAAAATAATTCAAATTTATTAAGTGACCTTCGTTTGTGTGATGGATCATTTGTAAATTTTACTCGAATGACAATAACCGATTTTGAAATACTCTTAGACATGATTGGTGTCATTTTTTGATTTGGATGGCCCAAACTTCGAAATTCTGTTACCCCTCACATCTAACTTACCATAATGTCTGCGATACCTGTCAAGTGGAGACTCATATGTTTCACTCTCCTATACTTTTAAAGTTTCAAAACAATCAGTCGATTTGTAACAGAAGTTTGCCAGGAATTCATAAATGCTTTGAAGGATTTCAATGGCTCCCTTTAATAAAAATGTCAATGACTCATTTGCAAACCAAGAACCCTTCATATCAATCATAATTTATTCCACTCCAGGTTGTTTTTGATAGGTATTTATTTTTTCTCTACCCGCCTCGGTGGCGTAGTTGGCTAACGCGCTAGTCGTGTTGAGTTCGAATGCCGAGGACGGGGAGATCGAGGTTCGAATCTCGGTCGGGTGAACTGGGGGTGGTTTTTCCTAAATGGTTTTCCACTCTCCCTCTACGCAAATGCGGGTTCACTTCCTCTAAATTCAAACTTCCCAATTCCTAATCCATTAGCGTAATTAGTACTTAAGCGTATAACCCGAACGGGTAGTAAGACGCGGTGCTAAATAATAATAATAATAATAATAATTTTTTTCTCTCTCGAATATTATTATTATTATTATTATTAGCACCGCGTCTTACTACCCGTTCGGGTTATACGCACTTACGCAAATGTGTAATGGTAGGGTGATTGTGAGATGAAATGGAGGACCTACAGTTTAACGTGGAATCCGAACCACGGTGGAGGTCTGGCATTCCTCACATTCACAAGTTGTGATTAATACAAATCTTGTCAGAGGTGAAGGAAGGGTTTGGCAATCAGATAAATCTGTGCCGGGACCGAGGATTGAACCCCTGACCCTCAGCACAGAAGTCTGACACCTTACCCCTAGACCACCAGGTCACCATTCTCTCTCGAATAGATTGAGATCGAAGTGTATGCATTTTACTCTCAACTTCCTTTCTTGGTAACTTAAGAGATTTTGGAAATATTTTCCCATGCATCATTTGTTTTTATAATCTTGGTTAGAAGTATAAATGATAGTTTTGATATAAATCTGTAATACGATGTCGTTGGACCACACTAGTGACATTGTTGCACCGTCTTCACTCTGCGACAACTGACGTGCGACTGTTGTGACCCAAGTGCGCTCGTTCGCAGTTCGGGAGCAAGTTACATGGCACGGGTCACTTTAAAATGTCGCAGACTGTCCCGAGCAACGTCGGGCAGCGTCGGGCAGCGTCGCGCGCGTTGAGTGGATTCCATGTTGCGGAACAATTGTTCCCTAGTGAATACGCGGAGTTAAGGGGGTAGGATGGACAAAAAATAAAAAAGTAATATTTTTGTGATTTAATAGTTTCTTGTGAAGAGCGATCACGGCTATTTTCTATATATAAACGGTTTTGTATGCTTTTTCTAGTGTATTATTTATTCCAAACACTTTTGGTGTATACAATTTTCAACTTTACCAAAAAACCGAACGGTTAGTAAGTAAAAAAACTTTCTCAAAAAAATATTAAAATGTCACGTTAGCGATTCATACTCAGACTTTCAGTCCTAACCTTTAAAATACACCTTTTTTTGTATGTGTGTATTCGTTCAGGTTAACAAAATGCTTGCACCAATGGGTTAGGGATGAAGAAGATAGAATCTAGAGAAAATATATACTCATTTGAGTGGAAGGAGGGTAAAAAACCATTTAGAAAATTCACCAGACTAAGATTTGAGCTCCAACCTTTTCGTCGCCTGCAATAGTGTGTATTACTATAGTGACACCTTAGACCGTACGACCACCGATTAGGGTATAAGGCACCTATAATTAATCGGTAACGGCTCACCGGGGAGACATCTCGAAGCGAACCAAAGTTCGCGTCTAACCAAATCCTAACAAGAAGACGGTGCGGGTGAAAATGAAATTACTGCCGCTAGACAGCGCGAAGGCAACCAAGAGGGGTCTTCGTGGAAGGTGTGTGTGTGTGTGTGTGTGTGTGTGTGTGTGTGTGTGTGCTTGTGTGTGTGTGCTTCCCACCACCCAAGGCTTCTTTGCAGTTCCTCGACGTCGCTCAGACGCTAACAGGATTTAGAAACCTCCCAAAGTCACTAAAAGCTTCCGACGTGCGAGAACAGTGATATTTGGCGTGTCGAGGGCAGCGGTACACTAGTGAAGCGACGTTCGGGAGCTGTTGTCACTTGCGATTGTTGCCGAGGGGACTCGCGAGAACGCCGACCGACGGTTTGGAATTCTTGCTGACCCATCCTCCTGGAGGTTTTCTGACAAGACAAAACTGTCTCACCAATTAAGGTAATACTTGGTTTCATTTATCTCATTTTTTAGACTCGGGTGTTGAGAAATACAGTCAAAACCGTCGGACATCATCCTCAAGGGATAGTGCTCATCTTATCTGGTTTTGCCGGTGACGTGTGGGTCGGGGATATCATCTAGGTTTCCTGAAGTGGGTTTTCTCAAAATGGTTTACCACTCTCCCTCCATGCAACTGCCGCCATACTTCCTCTTTATTCTACCTTTCACACATCTACCTCATTAGTGTAGATGTACGGATAGTCTAGATCAGTGTTTTTTAACCTTTTATTACTCGCGTCCCCTAAAATATCCTAAAATATTTTCGCGGCCCCCCCAGTTTTTACTAACATATTATTCATCAAGATTTATTCTAAAATATTGGCTTAATTTACTGATTATAATAACAAACAAATAAAAAAAAATTAAATTACCTAAATTTATTTAATGGGACCTCTGCTTTTAACACTTTCCACTAATTTGTGTATTCTTGTTTCATTTGTATTGCCTGGTGCTATTCGCATACAGGAGTCGATTCGGGGTCGATTTCGCTGCTTCGTTTTAATATTTTTCACTGTGGAAAATCCCTTTTCACATAAATAAGTAGAAACAAAGGACAGCAAATTTTAAATGGCGGTGGTAAACAGATGGGGATTATTTGTACTATCCGTGATTTCTATTATAAGTGCTTCCTCTCCCCTCCATTACCCCGGAAAATCGAGAGTCTACTGTGCTTACATGCTTACGATAGTCGAATTCTTCCTTCCAAAACGTAAACTTTAAGATAATGGACTTCAGTAATGAGAAAAAAAAAATTTTTTAATTATTTTTCCAAGCCCCCCCCCCCCCCCCCA
>CABFWO010004325.1:0-37650 GCA_902155825.1 Timema genevievae | reverse complement strand
CCCCCCCCCCCCCCCAAAAAAAATCCTTTCGTGGCGCCCTAGTTAAGAATCGCTGGCCTAGATGCTCCTCGCAAAATAAATCCCACCTAGTTTCTGACAAGACTAAAACTATATTTCAATTCTACCGGGATTCCAGCCAACCTCTCTCTCAGATTGTTAGACAACATAACAAGGGCGTAGGTAAACAATTCGCTCACTGCGATGTTTCTCATGAGAGTAGCCTCAAAACCACAAACAACCCTCAAATAACTAAGATGTTTATGTTTTGGTCATAAGAACAAATGAATGCATTAAGTCTATATAGTTTCCTTCACCTTATTCACAAAACTTTGGCAATTTGCGTTAAACGTTGTTGGAAATGAGATAATTTCACAGTTTTACAAATATCTTATAAATTTTATTCAATTAAAAAAATAAGGTACTTTATGGTAAGATAGCACATTTGGTAACTTTCAACTTTGAGGCAAGCCATTGAAATAACAAACCACAGTTAAAATATTGTGAGACAGCTGAACGTCTGCAATGAATGTTAATGGTCTTGTGTATTTTGTTTGTTCAAATTGTTGACGTGATCGCTTTTAACTATAATGTTGATTTAAAAAAAAGTAATACGTTTAATAGAATCATGGTTATTAGGGTTTAAGCTAAAGAGTAGAGATGAGGAGGGTGGCTTGAAGGAAGTGCACCTCTATCAGCGAGAAAAATTGATAGATAAATTATAGTTAAATCCTCCCACACCACACCCGGCCGAGATGACAACCTCGACCTCCCCGTCACCTGAAACCCAGTCTATTGCGGGAATTACGTCTAAGGCTATCGGTGTGGGTATCATGTGTGGAAAATGAGAGCAATAACAGTTACGAAGGTTGTCCAGCTACCGAGCGCAAGATGGTACTGGCTGTATCCTGGTTGGCTTTTCTCGTAAGGATCTAGCTGTTTCATTATTACCAACGTCAGGTGGGCCCAAGCTGTCCAGAGGTAAAGGCCCTGGTATCCATAAAAATAAGCCTGTACGTCCATTAAAAAACATTGTTTTTAATCTAGTTTTGAAAATAAACTGTAAACACTGTTTTAGTAAAAACAATACCTATAGAACACAATGGAGAGGATTGTGTGAGAAACAACAATATTTTAGAAGGAAGAAACTTTAATAAAATATAAAACACATTGTTGTTTGCACTCAACAGTGATCACATTTTTTATTTTATTATAAATAAATAGTAGGTGTAGTGATAGGTAAAGCTTCCCTTCAGGGTCATCATGTTCTGTAGAATGAAATAGGTCATAGTTAATCTAATCCCTTTCGTAAAGCAAAAATTTAGTTTGCCGATAGCACCGTGAATTTGTAAAATGTTTAGGTTTGTATTATAATAAATTATCTATTGTTAATGGACGTTACTCAACCTAATTTCTAAAAGGCTATTTATAATATAACGTCTAGGTTATCCAAATAGTTGAACCCGTGGGAAAGAGATCAGTAAAATATAATCTGGTGCTAAACATAGATGAATGTGCGTGGAGGAAGAATGAAATACAATCTCAATACACCCGGCAGAGATTCGCACCCTGACCTCCCTATTACCATGATATTAGACAAGACGAGAGTGACGCCTTTGTCCCATGATGCCCACCTTGACCTCTCTATTACCACGATATTAGACAAGACGAGAGTGACGCCTTTGTCCCATGATGCCCACCTTGACCTCTCTATTACCACGATATTAGACAAGATGAGAGTGACGTCTTTGTCCCATGATGCCCACCTTGACCTCCCCATTACCACGATATTAGACAAGATGAGAGTGACGCCTTTGTCCCATGATGCCCACCGATACATGTTATATTCTTATTGCTCATAAGCTATGTCCAATCTCTGATGCATTTCTAACCTTCATCGGTGGACAGGTGGACTAAATATCAGGCTCATCTAATCTGATTTATCTGCTTCAGGAAGGTCCAAGCTCGAATCCTGGACGGGTTTGCTGAGGATGTTTTTCCTCAATGTAGTTTTATCACGGCGTTTAACTATCTGTTAAGGTTATAGGCATGTATAATCATTACTATAATAGGTTAGGGATGAGGAAGGAAGCATTTTAGAAGTAATATACCCCGCATTTGCATGGAAGGAGAGTGGGGAGCCATTTAGGGAAAAAAAAACCTTCAGTAGACCCAACAGGGATTGTAACCCAGATTTCCCGGTCATCAGTATTTTCCTAGATTGTTCCTCACTCTCAATTCTTTCAATCCTACATTTATCATCCCTAGTCCTTAAGAGTAGTGAAGTTGGTATATTCCGGACGGGGAAGTAAGATGCAGTGGTGTAAACTAATCCATGATTCGTCTCGCGAGAGAATTCTCCCTTTACAAACACGACGTAACTTTTCAACGCTCTCGCTATTTAAAGTAGAGTGTAGAGTTTCACTCAAGTGATATTATAGTCGTCATGATTGCACACATTTGTGAAAGAACGAGAAGTAAACATGTCCTCGGTATATTTGTAGAGGATATGTTTTGGAGCTGTAAATGCAATTTGACGTGATTTTTTTTATCATACTGAGGAATAAAAGTAGCGTGAAATCTGAAATGTAAATAAAATATCAACTGTGAAAATATCTCTCCCTCGATGTTATGAAAACCCTTTTTTTTCCTCCCTGAACGCCAACAAAAAGAATTCACTCCACATAAAAGGGATGACTATGTTTGGAGAGAGTATAGGGCTTCATTCAGTAGCGTACCAACCTATGGTGCAGGTGGTGCAACCGCACCAGGGCCCTCAGGATCCATAGAGGAAAATAAAAACAGTAATGATTTGTTTCCTCTTTAAATAAATGCATTTGTAAATAATAAATATTTTTAAATTCATATATTTCAAATTAAAACATATTTATAATGGAAATTTACGCTTCTGTAAAGTACCCTAAAAGTCATTTTTATGGGAAAATTAAAATAGCCATTTTATTTGTGATCTTAATCAAAATTAACGCCTAGATACGAATTTTAATCAAAATCGTTAGAGCCGATTTTGAGAAAATGAATTTTTTCTCTTTTAGCCCTTGATTAAACTACTCTTAATTTTAGGGTTAAACAGACACACAGACAGACGGCATTACAAAGACCACTCTTTAGGGTTCACGGAGTCATCAAACGTTGACATCCATCAACATCTGAGGTTAGATTCATTTTTTTACGGTCGCAATACTTTACCTTTAGTGTTAGAAAAGTTAAAATATATATATTTTTTGTTTTATAAAAATATGTTTCAAATAAAATATTTTTACTATAAATATACCTACATATTTGCGATAAGTAATTTCATATTTCAAATAGTTTCGGAGATATGATAAAAAAAATTAGGCATCAGACCGGAACCCTTAAAGTAATTTGGCCGAAAAAATGAGTAGCCATTTTGTTTATAATATTGATCACTGTTTAGAAATGAAATTTAATCAAAATCGTTAAAGCCGATTTTGAGAAAATCTATTTTTTTTCTCTTTTTGCCCTTTAGTAAACTTACCCTTAATTTAAGGGTTAGATATCTAATTCCAAAAAACCCTCGGGGCAACCCTCTGAAAACCTTAGATACCAAGTTTTAGCCCGATCGGTAAAATAGTTTAGGTTCTAGTCCGAGGTAGAGACGGACAGACAGACAGACAGACAGACGGCAATTCAAAAACAACTTTTTCCGATTCGGAGGGGTCATGAAACGTATAAATTCATCAAAATCTCGAGTTTAATTTATTTGACGATCACAATTCTTTCTCTACCTGTAAGAGAGCTAGAAACTAAAAAAATAGGGGTCTGTAAAATCGATTAAAAGTGGCGGGGGAGCTCAAAATGTCTAAACTAATAGTAAAAAAAGATCGATATTGTAGACAGTTTTAATTTTTAAAGGCATACAATAAACCTAGCAGTAAAAAGTAAAAATTATCTTAAAGGGGATCAATAGCGCTAAATATCGATGGATAAGCTATCGCCTATACACGAATAAAATAATAATAAAAATAAACAACTTCTGTTTGTATGTCTTGGTGAACCATGACGCTCTTTGGGTAACCATGATCCTCATTCATTCCAAGTCTGCATATTTGGGGGGGTGTGGGGGATGGAAGGAGGGGAAAGAGAAAATGTATGGCTATTAAATGCGTTTGGAAACTATTTGTAGTTATTTTATATGAATTAAGAACATCGATTTAAATAATATAAATGGCCTTGAATAAAATGTTTCGAAGCTATTATTTGTGTTATTTTTTTCCAATTCGTTAACTTTTGTGTAATAATAAACATTTAAATACTGGGCTTAAGTCTTAAGCCTGGTCTTAAAATATAACCTATAAATTCTACACAAAAATTAAAGCACTAAATATTTTAGTTCTACTTCAAGTTTTTATTAGAATTACCTGCGGTCTTCGGTGGTTCAAATATCCCGCTTGCCCCTTCTTGGGTGCGCCATTGTTTATAAGACGTTTTACATTCTCAGACGGTATTTTAACGAATTAAAATAAACAAACTTCATCATTTTACGGGCAGTGCATCAAAAGAAATAGGGCAGTTAGCACCTGGGATCTTAGAATCAACTCAAACTCCTTTGTATGGCACTACTTACATTCGTACTACGGAAATATAATATTTTGTTCCAACCACTAGTCAAATAAAGGTTTTATCGTGTATGTGTGCATCTCATCTAACTGTGGATTTACACGCTCACTGAAAACCAAGCACAGAATAGAAATGGATGGGTTCACACGACAAGCTTACAGCCAATCACATGATCTCCGCCTCATCGGCGTGAGCTGTTCATCTCTACCTCGTCCACTTTACCTGAGATGTTCGGCACAGGAGAACCAATCAAATCTCAAACTCAAACATCTCAAATCAGTGCGCATGCGCATTTGACAACGCATGCGCTCTACAGCCAGAAGCTAGCAGACAGCTTCGCTGGACGTTGTGAGGAGATTTGAAATAACCCGTTAATGGAAAGCTTGTGTATCGATGTATTGGATTGTGCCACGACACAGCGTTATAATTTGTAAACATTCATCGGGAGGATGATCTAAAATATATGTTGATCCACTAAAAAATAAAAAAGTTGATACTAGGTGCGCCTTTGATCCATATATTCGTGCGTTTTAGATATGAGGTTTCTACTGCTTGTGCGCTTTTAATGTTATCCGCTTGTCTTACTACCCATTTGGGATATTCGAAAGGGAGAAAAACTTTCAGAGGTAAGAATTTGTCATCGCCCGAATATCAAGATTATACATCTTGGATAAACCATAATAGCTAATGCCTGTACGAAATATTAGCGGATTCTCCCAAATTGAGTCTAAAATCAATTAAAAAGGCAACCTAATTCAGACCCTTAACTTACACTTTAGTAAAGCAGGAGTGATTCGATTTCATAGCCAGTGCAATCTTGGCACCCAATACCCTCAAGACACTTCCGACTGAGCTTAGATATGTGGTTATATATTTGCCTACAAATTAGTTTGTTAATCTTTGAAATAGTGTTATTAGTCAGACAATTTAACTCAGTCGGTAGGTCCTCTGCCTACTAAATTAAAAGTCCTGGGCTCGATTTCCGGCGCGGCCGAATCATGTATCATTGGTAAAATCTTAGCTTCCTCTTTAACAATGATGAACTAACGGTTGGGGGCTTGATATTTTGTGTGTTCTAAAATTAAGCTAAGTTCTAAGTCTTGTACAGATTTAATCAGTCAGTTCAGAAATTTCACAATAAAAATACTCAAAATAATGAAATGTTACTTATTTATAGAATTAAATAATATTTTATCTAATATAATTCTAACAATCAAATAAAGAGAATATCACATACAATACCTTATAGAAACTTAAGATATCAACTATATCACCACTATAGTCTCAGGATATTGGTGGAAAATACCGTTTCTAACAGCTACAAACGCTATCTAAAACGTATACATGGGATTTGTGTCCACCACATTTAATTTTTTTTAAACTAAGTAAGTTTCAATACGGATTATATTTTGGAACGTTATTTTGAACTGGGACCTGAAAATGGATCGTGACATTACACTAGAATTCTAGATGCCTCATTTTGATGCTTTATTTTCACCTCACCTAACCTAACCTAACCTAACCTAACCTAACCTAACCTAACTAACCAAACAAACCCCAACCCTAGAATTTTACATTATAAGAGTTTATGGCTATATGCTGTATGTGTGTCTCCTTGTCCCTGCTCCAAACCAAGTATTTTGAAGATGGTTGGCTTATCATGGTCAACGCTCCATCCTACGAACATGTGTTACGGCTAGATGCAAATACTACAGAAAAAAGGCCTGACCGCAAATCCCACATAAGCATGTACGCTACCATTAAAACTGCTTTTATTTAGTCATGCTTCAACTAGTGTGATATTCATGTCTAAGGTGTTAAAACACTTGCTTGTGCTAATGACTTGTAAATACAATAAATTATAAAATACCTTAAAAAAGGTTATTATAACTTGAAAAGGTAGTAAGATGCGGTGCTAAAAAAAGTGAATCCAATTAATGTGGATCACAAACTGATACTCGATGGTTGCTCACAGGAACAGTACTTATAGTAGCATCTTAATGTCCGCTGTAGATAGTTTTTTTAAATATAATATTTTGTTGTATTTTTTTGGCAGGTGTTCTTATGAAATACGAATTTTTAGTTAGTGTTGTTTGTGACGGTATATGTTGCTATAGTACTTGATAAAACCTTTTACTTTTCTAATGTTTTTTTTTTAGGAGGATTGTAACTATTTTCCATCAGCACCCCCTAGAATCAAACCAGGATATTCCAGAGCTGTGGTCAACCAATTTAACTACATAGCCCCGGGTATGGGCACTCTTAAATGGATGTCAAAAAAAGTTTAATGATTTTAAAGATATTTATGAGGCAAAGACAATCGCTTGAAAACTAACACAAAACTGTCCATGAACCCCTATTTTTTATTATTTTTTTAACGAACGGACTTACGCAATGAATGGAGCGAACAAGTTGAAATAATTTTTTGAATATTTTCTTTTTATAAAGGATTTAAAGAAGAGTTCAAAGAGGATTACACGTTTCACTAACTTTTCCTGCTCTGCGTTGCGAAATGAGAGAGCTTTTGTCTAAATGTTTGTTTAAAGGGAGAGAAAAAAATATACAGTCGGAAAGAAATTTTAAAATGCGTTGATCGTATTTAGGGAGTGGGGAAATATATAGCAAATACATTGCTATAGAAGCATTCATAAGCTAATCACTCAATGAAATTTCCAGTTCCAATATCTGGGCTTAGTTGTTCTTTTCATCTCATCATACTACCCTTCTAACCTATCCACCTTTAATTACTCTGATGAGTTAAGGAGGATGAAATTAGAATTATAGAGAAAGTGTAATTCATTAAAATGAAAGGGACTTTCTTTGCAGAGAATCTTATTTATTATCTACTCATACTATCTGAAAATGTACAATAATTGGGTAGGTGTGAGGGAAACAGAATGTAAAGTAAATGTACTCGCATTTGCATGGTGTAAGGGAGAGGTATAGAGAAGGATGAGAGAGAAAGATAAAAAGAGAAATAGAGAAAAATAAAGAGAAAAGAGAGATAAATAGTGAGAACAAAAGAATTTGAAGGGGTGGAGAGAAATCATTATAAAAAAATACCTTGGTATAACCAAATGGATTCGAACCCCGACCTTCTCATAGCTTAGCCAATCTTGATGCCTTAGAACGTGTGACCACGAATGAAGGGCAGGACTATGTTTTAACCAATTAAACATAGTAAATAATCCACCTATGTTACGTCAAATATAAAATGACAAAGCGTTCAGTTTAAAACAAATTGTTTGATTGCTATTTATATGGTTATGTATATCACCGCATGATGATAATGCAGCCTAAGGCATTAGTCTCGTAATAGACTGTGACAAAGAGTTTGAGGTTCAATTAATTATCAACCACGGATGCACTTTGGGATGGTTTCCATTTGCTCCTTATTTATCCTCTTTCCATGCTTACACGAAACAGGGATGCGCTTTCTCTATAAACAACTTTCCTAAGCTCTGTCTTTTGGATCTAAACAGTCAATAAAGCTCTTCCTTAGCATCTTGTGTCACGCGTGTATGTGCCCTATTTAGTGTCTCCATACAAGGAACAAGACAGAGTGGTAGTTTTCTTGGAGTGAGAGGATATTGTCTCCCATCTTCATTCATTAATCACTGTTTGTTCCTTACCCCCGTAGATATTCTCTCTCGATTGCCACAAAGTTCCCATATTTATGCCCTTTCTTTAGTTTAGTAATCTTTAGCTGTATTTATGACGCTGCTATCCACTTTGTGTCAACAGGTATTTATAACCTAAGAACATTAAATGGTTACGTACTGAAAGCGCACAGGTCAAATTTGTGTACCTGCTTTGGAGTATATCAGAAGCGAACAAGGTAGTTGCATCAAAAGCGCATCCTTGTCTGTAGTCTCTAAACCACATATATCAACACCGCTTGTTGACATCGGACTAACCCAACATAAACTGCACCAAATAATGAAAAGCTATTACCGTTTTCTGATTATATTTTGGAAAATTATACTCAACGTAATAGCTCATTCCCGCCATTGACGTAGGCACAAGAAGTTTGCCACGTTGCCACGTAGTGCAGTTGTTTTTTTCGTGTACACTTTTGACCTATAGCCTCATGTGCTTTTAATACGAGGTTTCGCCCAATTTTGTTTTGCGATTTAGATTTTCTACGACATTAAATAAGTTTTGATTAATTTCCGCAGTTGGGTGTTTAGAAATGAAGTGGGTGTGAAAATATAACCAGATCAACCCACTAAAGACCTCAAAAGATTTATTTTAATTTCAAATGGTGCCTAAGGAGGCAGCATGACAGAGAGATAAGACGCGTTGTAGAAGGCCAGAAATCCAGCGTTATCTAATAAGTGGTTTGTTATTTTAAAATATGTCTCAAGCCGAAATGAAGGTAAAAGTTATCAACTTATCCCTACACAATTAAAAACCTTACATTGTGAGTACTATAGTTTTAAAAATTGACGAAAAGGTGTAATTTGATCTTAATTTTAATGATGTTTAATTGGAAATGTTGTAGAGCTGAGATTAAAGTAAATAATTAGAAACATAGATATATCCTTTCTCAAACAAATAAAAAAAATTAATTAGCTTATAGCAGAAGATTTTGTAGATAGAAAAAAAAAGATAGTATTGATTTGGTTGTTTTAAGCTACAGAACTACAGCCAACCCCTAAAAATAAATAAATGTAGTGTGACGATATTTCCCTTCAAATAGGTGACGCCTTTAATGGAACTCATTATCTAGACAGGGGTTAGTTTTACAAACATATTACCTATTATTCACATCAAGTTTGGGGTGTTTAGTAATGTGCCATTTCTTATGGTCTTTGTTTTTCAAGCGATTAGTACAGGTTATTAGTGTCTGAGAACGACCTTATATTGAGTGAACTTAGAAGCACTTGCATTTGATACCCAAAAGTTAATGACCACAGCAATTTGGAAGGGTTAGGCAACCACGCCAACGAGTGAACGTAAAAAGGCGTCAATCTCGTTTTGTCTAGTTTGCTGTTGGCGGGAAGGTCGGGGATTCGAGTGCAGGTTTGACATACTAAAAACAAGTTATGGTGTTTATTAATCTTGTCACTACCTCACGCTGTGGCCTACTACAACACAAGATGCTAGTGGCCAGTTTGTTAGCCCTGTGACTACCTCACGCTCTGGCCTACTATAACACAAGATGCTAGTGGTCAGTTTGTTAGCCCTGTGACTATATCACGCTCTGGCCTACTACAACACAAGATGCTAGTGACCAGTTTGTTAGCCCTGTGACTATATCACGCTGTGGCCTACTACAACACAAGATGCTGATCGCCTCAATTGATTTAGGAGCTATTCGTGAGCCCCGAGGTGTGACGGGTCGACTTCGCTCTTGGCCACATCATCGATCCAACACACTCTCTTTAAGACTGAACGAACTCTACATTTCACAGAATTTCATTTGAAACGAGAATAAACAGTTCAACTTATAGAAAAACTATAGATGGCTTATGGTAGTAGTGTTTGGGCTATCCAAATATTTACACTATTAAGGCCGATACAAAGAGAATGCTAAGCTGTGCTATGCTGTCCTCTGCTAAAGGTCGATTCACACAGAACGCCAAGCTAAGCTATGCCTTGCTACGTCGCGCTATGTTTTTTCAATTGCTGGCCGGGCAGTTTTTTCCATTTTAAGCCATCTTACGTTGCGCATGCGCATAACGCAACTTGGGCTCCGTGTTGAACAGACGCAGTGCTGGTTTGGTGAAAATAACTAAAGAAGTATTGAAGTTATATTTTAAGCGTTAATTGAACAAGTCAAACCTCCACCTCCTAAACTAGGAGACACTTATCTTGTCAATAAATAGGACTTATTTTTACCATGTTAATTTTTTTTTAAATTATTCCGAAAACTGGCTTGTTCAAATTTTAATCCCATTAACGGTTATGAACATTTGACCACTTACCCCCCATTCAAAAAACACTAATTACTTCATGTTAAGAATAATTATCCCTATTTCAGTCTTAAGATTTTTCTTTGGATTCTAAGTTGAAATATCTACCAAAATTACTCCTTGGATTTGAAATTAATATTTTTCCTTGGTGAGATTACCTTAATATCAGTACCAGAACAAACTATTCACCACTTTTTAACTGGGACGTTAATAATCAAGATAATATAGAAAAAAATTAATATTGTTCAAAAGTATAGAATATTATTGGAGGATAACCATGTGTCACGTGGTTTAATACATCAGTCTCGCAGTATTCGCAGTATATGGCTTCTTTTTTTTAATACACCTTAGGTACTCGATCGATCGCTTGGATTTATAAATTCAAATCCCTAGAAATGAGCTAATAGACGAAAATCTTTTTGAATGGCCGCCATATTTAAACGGATAACCAGATTTAAAAACCATGTACATACATCCTTTGGCCTAGGTTTAAAAATGTCTTTGCCAAATTTATTTGGAACAGGTCCATTAATTTGACCATTTTTATGGAGCAAAAAATACGAACAGAGACAGATGAAATGCCAAATAATCAAGTTAAAACAAAAACTCACTGTGCTGAGTCAATTACTCAGCCTCATATTCCTCAAAAATCAAATCGTTTAGCTCTGAATACATACAAAACTATTATAAAAGCTATGATTGCCATCCAGTGGATGCCGCTTATTGTGATCCCTTCTGGACACAGCTTAATTTATAACAATACCCGATTGATAAACAATACCCGATTGATAAACAATAACCAATTGATAAAAAAAAAAGTCGATGAAAGAAGAGTTCAGCATGGTTTATTAATCAAGAGAGGAAATGTTTACATAATAGGTATAAGTGGCCAAATAAACGTTAGAAATTAAACAATATGGAATATTTTGAGTCGACTGTCCACTATTTTTTTGAGAACGTTATAAAATTAATATATAAATACGGTAAGAGACATATAATCCAGCCGACCCGATATTGTGGCACGCGTAGCCCTCCCCCCAGCATTCGTCTTTTGGCCTCGTACCAATGCCGGTCAGCCTTTGTTTACGTTTGTGAGATTGTGCGTTGTTATGTATTATATTCAGAGATAGGGTAAATTCGCTTTTGCGAAAAACGCGAAAAGAAAAAAAAAAAGTCGAAAATAGGGTATTTATAAGTTTTCTTTGCGTTTCATGGCATTTGAAAGTGTTTGAAGCGATTTTTATTTCGCGAATTAACGCGAAAAACGTGATTTTGAGAGTATTTTAGCTAAATTATTCTATTTAGTGAAATAGACGCGAATTCTTTGAAAATGCTGTGCATTTAAATAAAATGCTGAGAATTTCTATAAAACGATGTTTTTCAGCGGAAATAAGTGATTAAAAAATCATTGAGTTTCACTCGTCTGTGTGCTTCAGCTCGGGTTTTACTTGCATCCTGTGCCTTCCACAACCCATCCGGCTAATCGCCACATTCCTTTAGTCGTTGCTTTTATCATAAATCCTTTGTATAGGCCCTAAAAACATTGACGAAAGACATTTTACCTATTTTGCTACAAAATGCTAAACTATGCCACAAAACGCTAAATTTCCAATAATTAATGCTAAAAAAACTGAAAATTAATGCTAAAAAAACTGAAAATTAATGCTATTTTACCCTATCTCTAATTATATAGCTTGTCCGTAATAATTGTGTGTATAACTCTATTTTGGGGGTTGAGTAAAAGAGACAGTTTAAAAAAAAGTGTTAAGAAATGAAAACAGTTGCGTGTTTAGATTGTAACTGGTGTTTGATGATCATTTGAAGCGCCGTTTTCCCAGTGAGCCTACCTGGATGCTGTGATAAGATTATAAACTTTACTATCACACAAATATAGCGTTCGTTTTAACATGCATAATTGTTCACAAAGTTAAATTAGAGATGGAAGTTAAAAGTTGAATCTGCATTGCAGTAATTTTATAGATAATGTTGAACCGCGGTGTGAAGCGTTTACACCTGAACTTGCACTTAGCTAACTGCAGGACAAACCCACGGGGAACAAAGAGTTTTGTAAATGGACCACCCCGACAAATATAGACTAGTTTTAAAAAGGTGGCAAACAGAAAATATGCTAGTTATAAAACATAATATCCTTAGAAAAGTGTTCAAAATAAAGAAATAAACACTAAATAAGTGTTACAAACTGTGTATAAGCCTAGTAAAAGTGTTGATGCAGCTAAAGGAATGACACGGAAACATGTGACAGGACTCATCCTCCAGTTTTGAACTTGACTGAACTGAACTCTGGCAATAATTTTGTAGCAAACCTATCACCAAATGTTACACCCTTGATTCAACCTACGGATTAAGTAGTTACCCAAATCTTCAAATGTAAATATAAGAGCTCATTTGTCCAGAGTTTATTAAATTCTGACTTCAATGCCAAGGACTTCCAAGTTCAATACAATATAAAATACGCAATTTTTGCTTTGACACATCTATAATGTATAAATCTTACAGAAAGCTTGGAGAAATTTATTACTGAATGCTATGAAGGAAAATTCTATCGAAGAAGGCAAAAAAAAAAAAAATATATATATTGCTGAGCCTATGATCAACCATTCTCAACTGTTAAATTTAGTAAATAGGGGTCCTTCAATCAATCCACTAACCACATTTTTAGAAGGCGAAATTATTGAATAGATTGAAGTTGACAAAGATAATTCAATTGGCTTGACCTTAGGTTGGCCCACCACATTAAATATTGCCTATAATGGCTAATTTCACTAGATATCACAAAATATGAGCACAAACGATTTAACTCTTTTTGGGCAATGCGGTGGGCTAACTTTAGCTATATGCATTGTCACCATTAATATATAGGCATGCTCTTTACAAGATTTATTAAAATAGTTTGTTGATCAAAATAAATTAAAAATACAGGAAAACCTTCTAAATTCTAAGTCCAAAGGATATCTAAAACAAATTATAAATATCCTAAATTCTAATTAACAATTTTTATAAGTATCCAGGCAGCTGGTACACAAAAATCAATAACCTAAAAATATTCTACACCCAATTTCATTGCTGAGGGAACTATAGGTCTTATGGAGAAAAGCTTTATTATTGCTCTCATTCAGTCAAATGTTGCCAAATATCCTCGCTTTCAGTTATGTCGGAAAGCTGGGGTAAGAAGGAGCTACTTAGCAACCTCGACGCACGAGTGTCGCGAAACTTTTCTTATGTTTGAGGAGAGATTGACCACAGGAAAGCGAGAGAAATAACAGCGCTGTTTCCCAATAGTAACCATGTAGTTCCCTCAGCGATGATATACAGTGTAAATATAAACACACACGTTTTACATGTGTTATATAAAACACGCATACACAGCATCGTATACATACAGTAGCCCCATGGCTTCTTTGGTGCTGACTGACAGCTGATAGCTCTGAAAAGTTACTAGACCAAATTATGTATCCCTACGCCGAACCATATGATCTGCAAAAACATGTGTTTAGCAGCTGTCTCTTCTGACAGTCAAAATTTAGGTATATACCTACATTTTGACTGTCAGAAGTCAGCTGTGAACTGTCAGTCAGCACCAAAGAAGCCATGGGGCTACTTTATATGAAAATATAGTAAAAATTTAACACAAAATACAAAGAGTTAAATCAGCATAAAAAAATTGCAGAAATAAGTCAGTTTTTGAAATTACATTAGAAAAATCTTTATGATCTTGGTTTGTTGTAGTTTGCTTACATCTTGAAGGGATGTACAAAATCTTCAAGTTAACTGATTATATTTAAAAATATGTCTTGAACGTCTGGTTGGGGCTCAGTAAATCTTCTCAGGTCCAGGCTGGGCGTCACGTGAATACATTGTCATACAGAAGCGATGAAGGTCGAGCCAACACATACCATATTCCAGAAAAGCCACCCTCCACCGCGGAATTCCCCTCATTCTATTTTACTATGCGTAAATAACTGGAACTTAATATTACATTCTTGACATGGGGTGAATTAATAGAGATCGTTAAGTTAGTTATGAAATGAGTACAAACTCGATAAAGTTAACAACAATATATAGGCTTTGAACTATCCAAATATTTCCTCCTAAAATTGGAATTAAATGATTTTTTTTACCAACAATCTAATTTTTTAAATTAACCAATGTTGAATTGGCCAGATACTACTGTATAAATAACAATGACAAAAATAAATAAATAAAAAAGTATATTTCAAAGAGCGTGTGAATCAAAAGCAACACGGTATAAGCACAATATGATTATTGTTTTTTGCACTGTATCTTATTTTTTGTGTGTGTTTGACGCTTCATGCTCTCCATTCGGGCTATCCTCATGTTTATACCATTGGGGTATTAATAAGAAAGGTAGAATTTAGAGGAAATACATTCGCATTCCCGTGGAGGTTGAGGGGGGAGGAGTGATTAGCCATTCAGGAAAAACCACACTCTGTATTACCAACCGGGATTTGAAATCAGATCTGTCCATCCCTAACAGTCCTGTCTATTGTGAGAATGACGCCCTAGACGATGCTACCACTGATTCATGTCGCACCTTACTTCCCATCCGTGCTATCCGCAGTTAATTACACTAATGAGTTAGGGATAGGAGGGTTATAATTTTAGATCAAATGTATCCGAATTTGCTTGAAAACTATTTAGAAAATAATTTCCCAGTACACCCACCCGGGATAATAGTTCCAAATAAACCGTCTCTGACAAACTAGACGATTTGATTTCTAATGTTATTTGAAGAAAGAATTGTTTAAATGCAATTTTCAGAAATAAAATATTAATCTGCATTTTTAATCATTTAATGTATATAATTAAAAATACGTAAATATATGTTTATATATATAATATCTAATAATAAAACTTCATGTATATAAAAAATCATATGTATCTCTAAACATAATTTCTTAATGTGTGTGTGTCTGTGTGTCTTTCTGCACGCTACAGAAGCCCTTATTATTATCTAGAAAGCTGAACAATTTGAACAATTACGTTATAAACTACGGGAAATAAATTAACAAAGACTGATTCTCGATTTTTTTATCTAATAACAAGATCATTAATTTAGTTAACTTTAATTTTTACACTCTTACGTAATAACTAACAGAAATATGTTTTTCAAACAAAGCTCGACCATCCATGTGTCCATCAATTAAAGATTAGGTTTTATTAGGTTGGTAAATATTATAAGCAACCTGTCGTAGATAGGCCTAAAATCTCCTAAAATCTAGTATATCTGTATCTTCATATGTAAAAATGTATAAATATATCATATCAATATTGTCATAGACCATTTGGAGTGATGTCCTATTTTAATTCGACCGTTTGTAATTTCTTCTGTCTGTTCTGCGATTACTTCTAAATACGTGAACCCACCTTAACGAAATTAGGCAGGGACATTCTTTGAAACTAGGCCGAGTGATACAGGTACACAGTATTTCAATCTGTATATCCGTTTCAAAATGGTGGATGCTCAAAAAAGTATTTCGGTTACTTGTTAATAACAAATGATTTGAATAAAAAATTCTAGTCAATCAATCGTGCACTTCAAGCGTATTAATTTGAATTTTTTTACTATATTGAGACATTTACATTTTAAAACCAAGTGGTTATTATTTATTAATATGATATACTTTTGAATATTATTGTATTAATTAATTTTCTGTTTAACTAGATTATCAAGGAGAAATATTAACTTTAAATCTAAATCTAAATATTAAAGAGTGTAGTAGATCTACTAAGAAATTCCGTTACGCTAAAATTCCTGAAGGGAGCGAGCTCCACTGATTACATGACTTCTAGTATGACGATATTAATTTAATTTATTACCGACCGCCTGCGCAAATGTCACGTGTCCTTCGGTTATATAAAAGTCAGCCATGTCTCGTTAAGGGTCTCTCCTCACACACGCGCTCGTATCCTATCTGTGCTAAGTAGTCAAATGGTGTGATGGTCTGAACATGTGTCTTATCTGTAACGAGGTAGTACGTTGGTATAGTACGATTCTGCAAGGAAGAACAATTACCGGAAGTGAATGTTGTTACTAAAATTACTTTAATGTATGCATACATCAAGTCATAAGCTGCCCATTTTGAGAGATTTAATCATTTCTAGAGTTGGGTCGAATCTGTTGTTTTTCCTCGAATCCTAATCTTATATTTACCTGTGGATTTTAAATCCAAATCTTCGAAAAACTGAATAGTAAAAGGGATAGACTTACCAAAATCGGTATATTTTTAAAAATTTCTCTTCATTTAATATTTTGTTCACATTAATTCTTAAGTTGCGCTAGAAAATAAGAACATTAGCTAAATGCTAACATGTTTTGTTATAATGTGGATTCCCATTCACTTAAATACATATTAGATTAATGATCTGGATTCTGTTTTATGGGTTTGTCTTAATGAAATGTTGAGCTAAACCACTAGAAAGCATGATAATAATAAGCATTGGATAGATTTATAATTTTAAAAAAATTATAAAACTCTAATTTAGAATTTAAAAAAAATCTAAATATCCTTATGGATTCAAATATTTGAAGGGTTCGTTCCTAACCAAAGGACAACACTAATAATATAATAATTGTTGGTCATTGTTGACCGTTAAAATGTTTGTATTCTCTAACATGTTCTACCAGACAGAATCCTACTCTAGTTATTATAACGTAAAATTCTTTACTCGGCGCACCTCTGCATATGGCAACTGTTTTCAACTTCTCCTCAGGCAAAGGCTGCTGTGTAATGCCCTGAATAGTCTCACACGCATCACTGAGAAACAAACAAGGCGTGTCTACAAAAACTAAACCCTTGGGGTGCGTTCACGAAATCATTAGAGACATGACCGCGATACGAGCAAAGAAACGGAGAGGCTTTTTTATTTTTTTCTCCACTGTGTCTTAATAGATTACCCGTCTGGGTTACTCGCATTTAGATTACGCTAATTGGGTAGGGCTGGGTAAGGTGGCTTTTAGAGGAAATGTAATCGCATTTGAAGGGAGGGAGTGTGGGAGACCATTTAGGAAAATAGCACACTATTTAGACACTGCTGGGATTTGAACCACAACTTTCTTGGTTGTCGCTGATTCTGACAGTTAACCCACGCGTCCACCGATGCGATTGTGAGAACAATCGATCTATAAAATAGAAAACACTTTATTATTGTTGTTATTACTATTATGTTCAACACCAAAGCTAATACTATACTTCAATTTTCCCACGAATGAACATTTAGAACATATTTAGAATATATAAACGTATTTTTTGCGGTCAACATTGATGAAATTTTACTATATTATTATTGTTATGTACTCTATAAGTATTGATAATATACTGTATATTAAGAGTGACAACTGTAGATCACATGAATTGACGTATGGATTCCTGAAAATATATCTTCTTAATTCTTCTGGCTGTCAGATGCATTCATCCCTAAGAAAATTGTGGCATACGTCATATAATCACCGATTATAATGGGTAAGATTTTAAATATAAATAGCATGGAGATGGGTTAGTAGAACCACCAAAGTTAAGGCACCAGCCCAAGTTCGACCCTTGACCTTGGTTGGTAATTCAGTAAATACTACGCGAACATGAATCCTCAGCCTACGTGACCAACTTCACAGGTGGTAGAACACAGCTTCAATACAATAGTACACACCGCCCTAGGATACCATCCTGGTAGACAACAGCTTCAATACAATAACACACAACGCCCTAGGATACCATCCTGGTAGACAACAGCGTCAAGACAATAACACACAACGCCCTAGGATACCATCCTGGTAGACAACAGCTTCAATACAATAACACACAACGCCCTAGGATACCATCCTGGTAGACAACAGCGTCAATACAAGAACACACACCGCCCTAGGATACCATCCTGGTAGACAACAGCTTCAATACAAGAACACACACCGCCCTAGGATACCATCCTGGTAGACAACAGCTTCAATATCAATAACACACAACGCCCTAGGATACCATCCTGGTAGACAACAGCTTCAATACAATAACACACAACGCCCTAGGATACCATCCTGAAGTGTCAGGAAAGGATCATCCTGTGGCATGTCAAGATGTCATTACTTGTCTGCTGGATGGGTGTTGATAATAAAACAGACAAGAAGATGGTCTAGTGTGAATGATGGGGTACGGAAGAGGGGAAGGGAGGCTATGATAAGAAAAGCCATGAACAATTTCCTGACGAAACAACAACTCTGAATGGAGGAGCTATCAAAAAATCTCTGCTCTTTGGTACTTTGATAGCCTGCTCAGCAGACAATAAGATTGCCAGTCCCTCTTCACAAACTCATCTACGATCTGTTCTTTGAAACCCTTGAAATACCTTCAAATTAATATTATAGTGCAGATATTTGAAGAGAATGTTTTTTATTACGTTCAGTAGAGGAGCTTATAACGATTTAATCTTAAGAGCCCATTTCATCCCACGAATAACGCGTGGCGTGACTTTGGTAGGTAATAACAGCCTGAACAATACGATGGATTGTAATGTGGAGTCTTATTTATAAGATAGTGGAATTGAGAGAAATGAGACCATTTTAACCATGAAAAAAACAAAACAAGATCTATATACAGTGAAATCTCTCAATAGTATAGAGCCTACATCTTTCAGGCGTAAACAAAATCTGTTATTAAGAAGTGTCCTTTATTTGGAAAAACAAATTTAGAATTTTAAAAATGAAATCGCTGGAACACAGTTTAATCCATATGAACCTATATACAGCGGGTATTACCTATATCAATCTAGTTACGGCACTCTACAGTAATGTATGCAAGATGATTTATCACTCAAGTAATAAATATATTGTTCACAGCCTATTGTACAAATTGCATAATACACAAATACACAGAACAATACGCAAATAAAACTAAATGTGAACAGTAGACCTCCTACCCTGTATATCTGCCCACTGTGGAGGGTGATTAATGTAGTTTAGAGTAAGTGCACCCACATTTGCCTTATGTTTAATAGAGTGACAATCACAGTGTCTAAAATCACCTCCCAGTATACCCAGTCGTGCTTCGAAGCAAACCAAATTTAAAATCAGACCTTCTTTGGCTAGAACTGTAGTTGTTAATCACTTTATCATTTCTAATGGCCAGAAAATTAATCAACTTTTGGAATTTGTAATGAACACTTCATGCTAAACACTTTTCTCGATCTCCACATTACATTGTACAGCAATGGTCACTATCATTTTAGACTCATTAGTAAATATTTACCTTTTTTATTGGTCAAAATTTGTAAATAAGGAATTTATTAGCAATTCAAAAAATGTAATACGAAGTGTTGAGCCTTGTGAGCCCAATATTGATCTTATTTGTTGGTCCAAATATACAAATGAGGACTTTAATTCTTTAAAAATAAAATTGTAAAATTTAAAACCAGGGGTCGAAAAATGTTGTACGTAAGTTTAGCACAATCTATGCTCAAATTTGCTGGTTTATATTATTTCGTTTTACATTTTTATTACGAGTTTTGAGTAAATATTTCCATTTTTAGACAGCGAGGTGAGAAAGTCTGTGCGGAGTTTCGTGGCATTTAAAAAAAAAACCAGAAAAGGTTGCGTGAGTTTATGGTAATTGTGGTACGATGGTAACTTAAGGGCATAAATATTTATTTGTCATCAACATTGAAGAAATGTGACTAATTATTATAATTAATACTATTGGTCAAGAGTGAGAGCAAAACATGAATTCACTTTTGGTTATATGAAATAGCTTTAGTAACTATTTTAATTGTGTGATACTAACACCGTGCGATGATCAAATTATACAAATAATCGTATGAGCCTCATCCTTTAACACTTAAATCTATCTATCTCTTTATTATATAGGCCTACATTGTATATTTTTGTCAAAACCAATATAAGCCCCAATATCAGCCTATTTTGTTTGGTCTAAATTGACAATTAAGAAATTTAATAAAAATGTGTTGACCTAAAGATGTGCAATTGCTATTAAAATTAAAACAATTTTTACCAGAAGTTGAAAATGTCACTCCCTCCCTTCACCCCCCTTCCAACAGACACATCTCCGGAACCATTGGGGCTTTGGAGTCCACCTTCGGGTGTGGGTCGGGAGGAAGGGGGGGGGGAATCCCTTGAGACCTTATCCGAAAGAATCCACACCCAAACTACACCAGTCTCTATACCTTCCCCATAACAAATAATTATGTATATATTAAAGTTGTCTCAAACACTTAATATAGGAATGCCTCAAATATATGCTATACATTTTCCATTTTTAAATAAAGTTTATTTAAAACTAAAATTTACGTCTCTTTTGTATTTTATTCATTAGAGAAAAGTATGTATTTTCTTTAGTTTAGACAATGACTTTACTAAATAAAATAATATTTTTTAATACTTTTCTAAGTATTGCGCACTTGCACACGGGATTGTTAGTTGACTTCATTAATATGCAATGACACGCAACTATTGCACACGCAAATGGTTAAGACTGAATAACTTGACGCTCAACCAAATTTTGCGGGAAGACTTAAAGATAGCACTGATTAATTACCTAGCGAATAAGGGCGGGGTTTCAAAACTAGTGAGACATAATATTACGATGGGGGTGGAGGAGTTTGAGTCTCTTTATTTACATGGTTTCAGGGGTACGTGGAATACAAGAGTTATTCTGGGGCTTAGGGAGGAGAAGTACTAGCTTAGAGGAAATGTACCCGAATTATCGATTGAATAGGATGATAAAATAATATTTTGAAAACCACCCATAGTGCTCCCGGTCCGGATTTGAGGCTCATCGTCATTGCAAGTATAATTCAAGGCGTAACATCTTAAATACCCATTTTGGTGACCTCTTAGTCTAAGGCACCCCTCTTGCAGTAGACTAGACTGCCCATGACGGGGAGTTTGAGGTTCGAATCTAGGTCAGTTGTACTGAGGGTTGTTTTTCCCAAAATTGTTTTCTTCTCTTCCTTCACGCTAATGTGGGTACACTTCCTATAAATATAACTTTCCTCATCCCTAAGACCATCAGCGTAAATAGTCTAAAAGCGTGTAACCAGAACTGGTAGTATTAGGCCGAGATAAAATATATCTCAGATACGTTAAAAGGCTGGTAACTTTCATCAGTTACAGCCAGTATGAGATGTTCAACCCGGAAGAGGAAATGTATGAGAGTGAACCAGAGGATCACAGCCTCAGGGAAAGAGAGAGAGTCAATAAAGGAGACAGGAAGAGGTGTACAGATTATAGGGAGATAACGCTGGTATGCCACTGTACAAAATATATGAGAAGACACTGGAAAAGAGAATATGAAAAAGAAATCAAAGGAAAGTTGAGAGAGGAACAGCATGGACTTTGGGAGCTGAGGTCTACAATAGACTTGTTTTTTGCCATTTGACAGCTGATGGAAAGAAGGTATGAATATGGGAAAGACTTGGTAATGGTATTTATAGATGTGGAAAAGTCATATGATAGCGTGAATAGAAATATAGATAAGAAATCGATGGAGGAGGCTGATATGGAAAGAGGAGTTGTAATTAGAGTGAAATGCATGTATGAGGATAACATGAGTTGTGTTAAGACGGAGAGTGGGAAGACGGAGTTTTTTCAAATAAAAAATTGAGCTAAACGGGGGAGTGCCCTCCCACCACTACTATTTGTGATGGCAATTGAAATGGTCATGAATAAAATAGCAGGAAAACTCGGGGAGGAAAGAATGAAAGCCATGATGTTTGCTAATGACTTGATGGTATAGGGGAGAAGGAAGAGGAAATACAGGAACAACTACAAGAATGGAATGAGGAAGGGAATTGTGGAATGAAATTTAGTATGACAAAGTGTGAAGTGATGGTAATGACAAGGAAGAGGATAGGGCCTAGTAATATTATGAAGCTCGATGAAGTAGATCTGAGAAAGGTACAGCATGTAAAATATATTGGAAGCGTGATTGAGGAGAAAGGTGGGAATAGAGAAGATCTAATAACAAGAGGACAACTGTGAGAGTTGTTATAAAGGTGTGTAAGAGACTTTATATGGAGAAGAGAAGTGACCTTGAAGTGTAAGGGAATGTTGTACAGGGTGTACTTTGTACCCATTGTCACACATGCAGCAGAAACATTTGTGGAATGAAATTTAGTATGACAAAGTGTGAAGTGATGGTAATGACAAGGAAGAGGATAGGGCCTAGTAATATTATGAAGCTCGATGAAGTAGATCTGAGAAAGGTACAGCATGTAAAATATATTGGAAGCGTGATTGAGGAGAAAGGTGGGAATAGAGAAGATCTAATAACAAGAGGACAACTGTGAGAGTTGTTATAAAGGTGTGTAAGAGACTTTATATGGAGAAGAGAAGTGACCTTGAAGTGTAAGGGAATGTTGTACAGGGTGTACTTTGTACCCATTGTCACACATGCAGCAGAAACATTGGCCTGGGCACTAAGAGATACTAAGGAAATGGAAACCATGGGGATTAAGTTTGTGAGGATCATGTTAGCTGTCACGAGGAGAAACAAGATTAGGTATGCAGATATCAGAGAAAAATTTGAGGTACAAGGAGTACATGAGATTGTAAAGGAAGCAAGACTCAGAAGGTGTGGGCATGTAATGAGGATGGAGAAATAGAGGTTGCCAAAGAAAATTACGGATTTGAAGTATGTTGGAAAAAACCACAAGAGAGGTCAATAAAGAAATGGAAGGAGCATATAGAAAAAAAGTGCGCAAGTGAGTGGAGAAGAATGGAAGCAGTTAAAGGAGGAATAATAGAGGAAGATGGAGGCATGTTACTAAACTGACCTGACCACAGGCTGGAAACAGTTGATGATGATGATGATGATGATGATGATATGATGAGTATGTGTTCAATTTGTAAAAATCATTTATTAGTTTACAGATTACATTAAACATATTGAGTAATTGTGGTAGGATATTAGGTTAAGAAAACCTATGTGAAATTAACTTACATCTTCCAGTGTTAATAAAATGTAACTTTTTAGTTGTATGTACATTTACACGATTTATCAAACATTACTATGATATAGTAAAATATTTATCCAAGTTAAAGTTTAATTCTATTTTCTTAAACATATCAGCGAAGTATATTGTTCCCACAAGTTCACAAATCCCCTTAAATCTATCCATGCACGCCTTTATGGTCGTGGACCCCAGGCTTAGAACCCATGGGCTCTTTTGTTTATAAAACTACAAATCTACAATTTACAATTTACGAGTGAATATTTTACAATTGTAAATATAAAGGGTTTAATAAATAAAATAGTTTGAATTGTAAATGACTGTGCACTTGTAGAAAATATTTTTAAAAGTCAGCTATTTTATTTACAAGCGAAATATAAATACATCCAATTTAGTCTCCATTGTTACAGCAACCAAAATTACACAAACTTATTATTTAATTATGTTGTGACCGTTGTAGTTAAATATTAAACTGTTAGTTACTAAAAAAAAGTTAAAAGGAACATTAATTTAGGAAGATCCAAATAAAATGCATTTGAGTTAAGAATTATAATAAACTTGTGGAATGAAGTACGTTCTATTTTTTGGTTTGGTTTTTGTAGCTCGGCGTTACTGTAAGACACTATGTAATTACATTTTTACTAAACTAGGGCAGTTACTGATTTATTTTGTATAACAATAATGACCTATATTTTGTAATAGCTTCTTAGTTTTTAACTAACTAAATAATAATAATAATAATAATAATAATAATAATAATAATAAGCACCCCTTCTTACTATCCGTTAGGGTTATACGCTTAAGTACTAATTACGCTAATGGATTAGGAATTGGGAAGGTTGAATTTAGAGGAAGTGAACTCGCATTTGCGTGGTAGGAGAGTGGAAAACCATTTAGGAAAAACCACCCCCAAGTCACCCGACCGAGATTCGAACCTCGATCTTCCCGTCCTTGGCGGTCGAGCTCAAGACGACTAGCGCGTCAGCCAACCACGCCACCGAGGCGGGTTTTAATTAATTAATTCTAGTCCATTCATACGTGACTCTCCTAACCTCAATAATCACCCGTCTACACCCTCATCATAGGTCTATGCACATAATACACTAGTTACTTAATTCATTTTTTAGCATCGCGTCCTACTACCCGCTCGGGTTATACGCTTAAGTAATAATTACGCTAATGGTTTTATAAATGAGGAAGGTTATATTTAGAGGAATTGTACCAGCATTTCCGTCGAGGGAGAGTGAAAAACCATTTTGGAAAAACTACCCTCAGTACACCTGACCGAAATTCAAACCCTCTCCCCATCATCAGCAGTCTAGTTTACTGCGAGAGTGGTGCCTTAGACCATGCGAACACTGAATTGGGTGTTATTAAAATGTGTAGACAGGTGATCTAGTCATTAAAGAAATATACTGTACTAATTATGTACAAATAATTCATTAAAATTGTACTTTTAAATTATGTTATTAATGTGTCATGAGACTTGTAGAAAATACTCTGATTTACAAGCGCTTGTAAACTAAACTTAAGAGTCGTAAATTGTAGAATTTCACTTGTAATTATTACAAGTGTTTACTTGTAGCTTTATAAAACATCTTTCTCATTTCTTACAAGCTGCAAGTGAATTATCTCTTAAATTGTAGACGTGTGGCTTTAATAAACAGACCCCGGGTCTATAGAATCTAAAATTAAACACATAAAAATAATAATAAAGATACCAAGTAACCATGGGCTAGGAGAGAAAGGGGGACAAATAAAAAGAGAGTAATGAATATACGTGGAGGAGGATAGGAGTGTCGTGTCGATACATTTCCGTAAGCGTGTCACCTAAAATACCTGGTGCTATTTACTATGTCACATTTACTCTTGAGTGAGGGTCAATTTCACGTACTTGTTTCACAGCGGTGTATTAGCTATATCGTTCAAAGTATTTGCACCAAGTATGTAAATAATCGTATAATACACATAATTTTCTGTGTTAAAAATTGGTGCCAAGTCCCCTCCATTAAAATATTATTTTTGGTGCTAATATGTACATAGGACTATTATAGCACTGATTCGGTTAAATTTCCCCTTTGTAACATTACTTTCATAAATAAACTGCGATAAATATGTAAATGAATTATACAACGTGTATTGGATCAATTCCGCTTCAAATTAAGTCTAACTTTAAATCATGGTTGCTTTGCCACAGTATAAATGTTTCGTTTTTTAAATGCAATTTTAGGTGAATGCCAAAATCTTTGTTAAATTTGTAATTTAATTCAAAAGGTGTGTATTCAACTAAAATGCTTTTTGGTGCCTCATCTTACTCATTACTTTTCCGTACTACCCCGTGGATGAGAAATCTAAACTTGAGAGGAAACATACCCTCATTTGCGTGGAGGATGAATGAAAAAGAAAAATCACGTAGGAAAAATCATCATCTTTACACTAAGCCCCGATTGTAGACTCCCAATCTCCGGAAAACCAGACCATACGATCTTGAAGTTTAGTTCGTTTGCCCACCGACACGGCTATGGTTATTGTTTATCAAGATAGATATTTGGATTTTATGTAATTTCAATATAGCGGCCTGAAAACACATAGTTCTTCATTTGTTGAACGCGCCGATGCGCGCGTGCTCTGTTTTATGGCGCGCTGGAACAAAAGGAGCTTAGGGGGGAAAGCTAGCAGAATGTTTTCCTCCGCACATGCGGAGAAAACTCTTCACACATACGCCCACAATAAATCCTCGTTGGTTGGCTGGCTGGTCTTTCCCAGTCGCTGACAGGCCAGGTAGACAATTTGCTGTGCTTGCCTGTTGTGCGGGCAGTCTAGCTACGACGAGCTAGGCGTTTACCATCACTAGTGTTCCAGTGAGTTTGTTTCAGAAAATATTTTCACCCGCCTTTTGAGTTTTTGTCCCATGTTTTGGCGCCAAGAGTAACCAAGATTTTACTTTTTTTTTCCTGCGAAACTTGAGAAATTTAATTACATTCAAAAAAGGTTTTTTTTAGATTGATTGTGCTATCTTGCAAAAAAAAAAGTCTAATTTATTAAACAATGTACCAACCAACAAATATAGTTACAATTTCTTTCCGCGTATAGTTGGATTACTAGGAAAAGAAAGTTAAGTTTTTTTCTAGTATTTATCTTTCCCATTTGCCTTCAGCCAGCCAACAAAATTTGCCCCGCGACAAAGCATTTCCTTCACGCTAACCATATTATAATTTAATGTAATTTTCCATTTTTTTGTGTTCAATTTGTTTTTTCCCGCCTACCCCCACTTTCACTAACATTCATGTCTTTTTCACCAATTTTGTCCTCCCAGAATTCCCTAACTTCCGGCGGCGTGTGACGTCGCAGCCGGTAGAAGGCGTGGCCTGCCGCTAGCAGACGACAACTCGGAAAAACTCTCTACTGCGCAGACGCGGCTGTTGCAGCCCTCACCGGCAACCTGGATCCCAGTGTGCTAGCAGCCATGGACAAAGACGCGTTGAAGAAACAGATCGAGAATATGAAATACCAGGCAACAATGGAACGTTGGCCGCTGTCAAAAAGCATAGCAGCGTAAGTGGAACCTTTCAAAGAAAAAATAACTAACCTGCATGTCTTGGTTGTGGTTTTTAGTTTCTTCCTTGTTCGTTTTCTCTCTTGTAGTAATTTATATTTTTGTCATTATGTTGACGTACAAATAAAAATAAATGTGTAATTAACTAAAAGGTGTAATTAACTAAAAGGTGCTATTTGTGTTACTAAGTGTAGGGTTTCATTCTCTTACAAAAATGTAATGTGAGTGTGAAACAATTTTTATTTTCATCAAAAAGATGAAATCAACTATGTTAATATTGCTATGACTTAGCACTGTTAAATCTCCACACACGGTTTTGAAAATGTGAATTTAATTATGTATTTTGAGTTATCTCTATGTGCAGTTAAAGTACAGTACAGTTGAATCCCTCGTAATATTTAACTAGAATTATTGTTTTATTTATTGATTAATAAGAACCGGAGGCAAGATCAACTAGTTCAAGCTTTTGACGATTTGAATACTGTTGTAAATATTGATTTATGCATCATATTCCCTACAGTATACGTGTGTGAACACAACGTTCGGTGTTTGTTATATAATTATACGTCTATTAAAGAATTATTAAATGTATAGTCTGCATCTCCATAACTTAAATCAAACTTTGATGACTAATGTTGAAATTAGTATGTGGCGTTATTGATAGTAAATACATATTATACTTATAGTAATAATGAATATATATTTGCCAATTCTCGAAAATACGCAGTTCTTGTTACGGTTCTCAGATAAAGAAAGTGTTAAAATCATAACAAATTTAAACCTCGAGATTATGATTGATCTTGTCGCTTTATAAGTCCTCAAATTAAAATAATGAATTTTATAATTCTGTCCATACCTTTTTATGGATATTTTCAAAATTGATATTTAGATATTATGTGGTCATGCCTGGAAGCGAAATCACGATTTTAATTCAAGCTCTGAAATTAAGGGTAGTTCACTGATGACTAATTTGGGAAAAGACTTATTTAAAAAAAATTGTTATAGTGATTTTGTTCTGAATGGATTTCTGAGGGGTATTTTACATACTAACACTTTACTTATTTTTTGGGAGAAATTACTTTTAAGGGTAGGTCACTGATAACCTATTTATGAAAAGTTTGTTTTAAACTATAAAAAACTTAATAAGTATGCACGATTGTGTCATACCAGTTATTTTATTTAAATTATAACACAACACTCAAGTAGGCCTACCGTTGGTAAATATTTGCTTTTAAAAAAGTGTCACTTGTGACACTGTAGACTAATTGTAAACACATATAGGAATTTGTTTAGTCGCAATTATAGTAGGTTGATTGTGTTTTGTTATTCTTGTTGACAACGGATATAATTGTATTTGTTTTATATTGCCGATTTTTTTAATGAAATAACTAATGAAATTCAGTTTCGGTACAAACCATAATATTAAAAATACACACACACACACACACACACAAAGACGAGACATCCCACAAACCTACATATTTAGGCTGTGTAAATAAGCAAAGATTTGTGATGGTGTTCCAAATAATTATCAAGGGTAGTCTTATTACACAAAAACAAGGTTCTTACATTGTGATTTAACCCCTTCCTTAAAAATATATACATCGAATACATAAAAAATTAAGTAGGTTCATTATGTTCATGAATATTTTATTTTTCTAATATATGTCACGATCTTGAGAGCTTTTTTTTTCATTTTCACTAATTAGATGGTAAACATTATAACTTTATTTATAGATTTATGTACACTTTCTGGGTACTAATTCTAGTAGTTCCTCTTTAAAGATGATTTTATATTCCTTCATAATGCAATCAATAGCAATTAATGCACATTACAGAGCGCAAAGGGTTGAAACATATGTTTTTATTTAGCACCGCGTCTTACTACCCATTCGCGCTACACGCGCACGTACTAATTAAATTAATGTGATAGTGACGAGGAAGGTTGAATATAAAGGATGTGTACCCACATTTACTTGGAGGGAAAGTGGAAAACCATTTAGATAAAACACTATTAATACAACTGATTGGGATTCAAATCCTGGATCTCCCCGTCAATGGCAGTATACACCCAATTTAATTACTGAGGGTACTTAAGGTCTAATGGCTAAAAGCTTCATCTTAGCTCTCTCTCATTTAACTGTTGCCAAATCTCCTCGCTTTCAGCTATGTCTGAAGGTGGTGTGCTGGGATAAGATGGAGCTACTGGCAACCTCGACTAACCAGCGTTGCCAAGCTTGTCTTATATTTTAAGGGAGATTGACCACACGAAAGTGAGAGAATGACAACGCTGTTTCCTAGCCATAGCCATGCAGTTCCCTCAACTATGATATCAAGTACATTCTATTGCGAGAGTTAGATCATGTGGCCACCAAAACGGGTTTTAAACATATTACTTTCAATTATAGCGTTCACTGTCTTTGTATAGGGAATATTGTACATTTCATCAATGCATTTAGTTTTTACTTTGTATCAGTTATTCATGGACTATATTAGCATAGACAATCCTTGAATTTGAGACGTATCTATGAAGACGTCAGTAGACGCAACAGACGGAAAATATATCCTGTTCATATTTGAAATATTCTTATATTAGGTATCCATATTGTTTATTATTAACATATTAATTTTTTGTATCAACGTCATTGATTACGATTATAAATGAGGTTATAATAAAGGAGAAATATTTCAATTTTACCATCGAGAAGCAGGTCTATCACTAATAATCATGACAATCATAATATCAGAGCCAAAGAAAGAATCAAATCTTATTAAATAATGCAGGCACTAATTAAATTGTGTTAATTTTTCTGAATATAAACTGTAATGATAGTTGTGTTCTTTTTAGTGAAACCTTAGAGAAAATAATTTTTGGGATATTGTTTTATAGGGCAAAGATATTAGGCCATTTTTCAGAAAAAAAAATTATTTAAATAATTTAATAAATACATTTCGTTGTGAAAGTTTGTATTTTTACTTTCTCCATCCCCCTCGGAGGGAGAAGTATTGTGATCGTAAAAAAATTGAGTTAAAGATTTTGATATAATGTTGACGTTTCATGACCCTCTAAAACCGAAAAGGTGGTTTTCACGATGCGGTCTGACTGTATCTCGGCTCTAGAGTCGGAACACTTTTACCGATTTGGGCTGAAACTTTATGTCAAAGGTTTTTCATAAGTTTTACCAGAGGAGTTCTTAAAATTAGATATCCAACCCTAAAACTAAGGGTATTACTGAAGGGCAAAAAGAGTAAAAATTGATTTTATCAAAATCCGCTCAGATGGATTTGATTACATTTTGTATCTAGGCGCTGTGTAGCATTACAAATAAAATGGCGACTCTCGTTTTCCCATTATATTACATTAAGGGCACTTTACATAAGCGTAAATCTCCAATATTGATAATATTTTCGTAACTATTTGAGATAACTTACCGGTATCAAGTTGTTGTTGTAGTGTTCTTAAAAATTAAAAATCTTGTATCTGAAATATATTTTTATAGGCCCTATAGTTTTCGAGGCTATAAGTAAAAAGATGTATTTCATATGGGGCACTTTGAAACCATGAAATTGATTTTTGGTGGACAGAAATGTTCCTCTTTTCTCAATGTTTCTGTAACAATATATATAATATAGTTTTACAAGTTTTTAGTCAAGTATTTATTTTTAAGATAATAATAGAGATAAAGTCTGTGCAGTTCTATGTACAAAGTATTGTTATTTTTAAACTTTAGCGAGGGACATGTTTGTTCACTTTCATCTCCATTTTGGCGTGAACAGTATTTTGAAATAACTAACCACTTCTTGAATAAAGCCTGATTCCTACAAGCCTGCAGGGAGTGCCAAAGCTAAGATAGGTAGCACCCAATACAACCCTCACCCCCCTTTCCCTGCTTGAACGCCAATGTGTAAACAATTATTTCCCGGTCGCTAACTGACAAGGATTCCTGTGGGTGTGCTCCGATAGCTAGCTGCCTGCTTACCAAACTTCAGGATCCAAGGACGAACAAGATGGACTCATGTTTACAGTTTCGGTAGCAAACACCAGTTCAGAGTGGGACTCACTGTGAATTCGTACATTCGTCGAAACGTGGTCACGTGGCAAGCTCTGAATCAATCACAGGATATCTGAACGATCTGCGTTTTTTAGCCTTCGTTCTAACTTGAAATTGTTTCAACTTTCTCAGTTCTTAGTGACAACAACCGCTTGGCAAACCCAACCAACTCAATCAGTGCGCATGCGCCTACAAAGCAAAATACAAGCAGAAAACTGCATCTACTTTTATGAAATTATTTGAAATTTTTCATCAAATGCCGTTTCCGTTCTGTATTGATTTGTTCCATCAGCCAATGCAATAATTTGAAAACATTCATCGTGATAGTAATTTAAAATATCTGTTAATTCACTTACAAAAATTAATTATGTTGATAATCAGCTGTTTTATAGTTCGCGTTGCAAAGCATTATGGGTCAATATACATTTTCGCTAGTAGCTTAAGTGAATTGCTGCGTCACTCAAACAGAATCAAGCTTTAGAATAGAGAAAAAAACGGCCACTTTTTGTGACAAGGATTATATTTAAGATCTAGATAAATAGATAGAGAGAATGTTTGTGTAAAACGTCCCTAGCTTAAATCTAGAGTATTAAAGACCCACACCGGTGGCCACGTGGATAAAAACGTCAGTCTCGTATGGCTTTACGGTGATGGGGAGGTCGTGGCACAAATCCCTACCGGGTTTACAAAGGTAATATTATCTTAACGCTTTCCTCCTCTCCCTCCACACAAATGAGGTTACATTTTAATCAAACTCTTACATTCCTCATCTCGACCCCATACGTAGATATGTGAATCTTTCAGACGGGTGTTAGGAAGTGGTACACGGAATAAAATAAGTAGTACAAACTTTCTTTATTATAGCTTGGAAGAAAACTAAAAAAAAAAGTTTTCAATTAACTAATATTGAGTAGGTTGTCCTCATAAAAAGAAATACATAATCTTTTTAACCACAGTAAACACTCGTATATACCTGAATTTTAAACCAAACTGTTTAAATATTTTTAACAAATTTTAAGTTTACATAAATATGTTTTTTGTAAACTATCATAAACTATTTTTAATTTGTAGAAATAAAACTGTATTATTATTTATAATTAAAAAAATAATTATAGATAGCCATTTTGAAATCCTTCAAAGCCAATCAAGAAAAATTTAATAGCTTCTCGTGAGTAAACTACGCTTAAATTTATTTATGTTAGAATAATAACCATACATTATTTTGGATCATGTAAAATAGTCTCCCGATACCAATTTTGAACATAATCTTTTAAGCAATTAAAAATAAATTCCAACTTAGCAAAAATTAGTCATTTTATTTAAAAATTATATATATATATGAAAGATGAAAGCCCTGACTCACTGACATCATTGTATCTACCGAACTGCTGAACCTGGAATCTTAAAATTCGGCAGGTAGGTCCCTTCCAGGTTGTAGGTATCCGTTTATAAAAGGTTTTGTGAAATTCAACCCCCAAGGGGGTGAAATCGCTATTGGAATATTGTGATTGTCAAACAAAATAAGATGGATTATCTGGAAAGCCGAAATTTGGTAGGAAGGTTGAGGGACTGCCCCATATAACCAGAAAATTTTAAAAATGAATATCCAAGAAATGAGGGCAATAATTAGAAAAAAAGATTTAGATGAGGTAGAAAATTAAAATTGGGTAGCCAGGTAGAGATAGCTAAATAGATATTAGTATATGAAATTTCCACGAGTGATCAGGAGAAAAGGAGGTGGTGGGGGGTTCAAAATTCCCAAAACTAATAGAAATAACGTGTGGCAGCAGATTTAAAATTTGCCCTTGTAAATAGGGGAGGATAGTCTGGGTAGGGGGATGTGTGGAGTTACAAACCTAAAAAAAGCTATTAAGTGTGGTAGAAATTGTTATCTTGCTAGGCAAGTAGAACAACAACTCCAAATAGCCAAATAAATCACGAGATTTGAATTTTCTTAAGGTATTTGGAAAATGAGGCGGGGAAGTGGTTTAAAATTGCCTAAACAAATAGACACAAATACTTATCAGCGCGGTAGAAAACTGAAATTTAGAAGGCAGGTAAAAGGACTACTTCAAATAATCATAAAAGACTGAACATTTTAGATTTTAAATGGAATCCCGGGGAAGAAGATGGTGTATGAAAATAAAATAAAAACACTTTTAGCTGTGGAATAAAATTAAAATTTGCCAAGCAGATAAAAGGATGTCTCCAGACACCAAAATAAATATTAAACTTTTAAATTTATAGGTGGAAGTTCATAAATGACAAGGGGGCTGCTCAAAATTTCAAAAATTATTATGAATACATATTTATATTTCGTCTCTTAACTGAAATTCGGCAATCGGGTACAAAACATACAATTTTGAGCATCTTAAATTTTAAAATGGAATATTGGAAGATATTGGGGGATGGGGAGGGGAATTTAAGTAGAAAAAACCTTTTAGGAACATTATAAAATGATAATCCTACGTGAATTTTCAAGTATCACTCTAAATAACTAATTATAGTACATTTCATTTTGAATTAAAAACAACTTAAAGGGTACTTTACGAAAGTGAATACCTCCAATTTTGACCATATCTCCGCAACTCTTCGAGACACAAAATAACTTATACTAGCAACGTTGTAAGAATATTAGAAATAAGGAGAATTTAACTGAAATACATTTTTATAAAACCAATATCTTCCGAGCTATAAAAAATATCTATTTTTAAATGAAGCTCGGAGAAATTGAGTCGATTGCTATGCTATTTGGTTAGCAATGACGTCACTTTTTCTCAATATGTTTCTGTAAAAGTGCACCTATATTATTGCATTCATGCTTTTTGGTAGAATATATTTCTCTTTTATCCATGATGTTCCTGCAGCAATGTATATAAATGTTAGTTTCATTTAAATAAATAAGCGAAAATGTCCATGCTGTGCAACGTACAATATATTGTATTTATTTATTTTAAATTGTATTGAGGTGTGGTACAAGATATTTGAGTATACATCCGAGAACTGGGACAGATTTCAGGTGCTTATCATGAACAATGAGGGGGACAACTTTGTCAACAAGATGACGTAATGTACTGAAATGTCTAATCTTAGAACCTACGGCACCATCCGCCATCTGGAAGTGGAAGGGAGGTTGTTCCCCTGGAAGTTCAAGTTGTATCGGATTGGCCAGTTCTTAGTTGGTTTCGGGGAGCCTGTTGAGTGTGTAAGGAGGTTAGGGTGTACTGGTGACATGTCCAGGGGTCACTTTGATGTGTGCCAGGCAATTGATGATCTGCCACCTTTCTCCCAGTTATTCCTAATCAAACGCTACTCCTTCATTGTCCCCGGAGGTACGGGGAAAACATTCCTGATGAATGTGCTACTAGCCAAAGTGAGGAGTAACAGGGGAATCGCTGCGACTGTTGCTTCATCGGTCATTATTGAAATACTTTTAGTGGATAGATGGGGATGGAGTGGGTCAACGGCCCCTTCAATCCTAATCATACAGAAACACCTCTATGTAGTATTTAGAACAGCAATATATCTTCGAGATCGCAAACTCATCGTGTGAGATGAGTGGACTACATCACCTAAAGGGGGGATAAAGGATCTAAACCTTACGCCGCAGGACATTCGCAGAAAATACAAGATGATGGGTGGAGTGACGGTGTTGCTGGTGGGGGAATTTATACAGACCCTGTTAGTAGTACCCCGGAGGACCCAAGCTGATGAAGTCAAGGCTGGTCTAAAACTTACCTATAGTCGAAAATTCAAAAGCTGTCATTAAATAAAATTATGAGATCTTACCTGAGAGAGAAGATAGTACTGCTGGGTAGTTTCAGTCTACTAGAATTAGGTGATGACAAGGTGAATAAGGTAAAGGTAAAATAGACCATTCCTCTAGCATGTTTCAATTAGTGAAGAATATTAAGTCTAAATACAATCACTTATCCCGACCTAAATAAACTAAGAGGGTCATATCATGTTATGTCATGACTAAGGGTGGGGGCGATGTTAGCTCCTAGAAACAGCAAAGCACAGGAGATCAACAACCTACTCCTCAGCACGTTTGTCTCGGAATATATGACCTACCAGTCAGTGGACTCAAACATCGAGATTGAGGACGCTGTATAGTATCTGGTTTCATTTTTTCATACCCTCAACCCCCCTATACTCCCTAATAACACATTCCCCTTGAAGGTTGGAGCGCCTATCATGCTGTTGCACTATTTGAAACCCCCGAAGCTCTGAGATGGGACCAGGTTGCAAATGAAGGCCTTCCATCACAACGTCATATAAACACACACATACTCACAGGGTGTGGTTATAAGAAAACTTTGTTCAAACCTTGTATTTCCCTCATTCCTTCATATTGCCCGTTTGAATTCAAGAGATCCCAGTTCCTCCTAACAGTCTGCTTCACAATGACCATCAACAAGGCTCACGAGCACTCTTTGAAGGAAGTGAGGGTCGATTAAAGGCAAGACTGTTTCTCCCATAGCCAGCTCTACGTAGAATGTCCTTGAAGGAAGTGAGGGTCGATTAAAGGCAAGACAGTTTCTACCATGGCCAGCTCTACGTAGAATGTCCTTGAAGGAAGTGAGGGTCGATTAAAGGCAAGACAGTTTCTACCATGGCCAGCTATACGTATCATGTCCTTGAAGGAAGTGAGGGTTGATTAAAGGCAAGACTGTTTCTCCCATAGCCAGCTCTACGTATCATGTCCTTGAAGGAAGTGAGGGTCGATTAAAGGCAAGACAGTTTCTACCATGGCCAGCTCTACTACGTAACATGCTCCAAGGTGAGCCCACCGAGCAGCTTGGTGGTTCTGGTGCCTAGTGGCGTAGGAACGTTTTTATTTGGAGGGGTGGAAATAATAATGTGCCTTTATAAGGAATAACATTTTTTAGATTTAAAAAACACAGGAAAATGTAATACAGCTGTCCCTCGCACTACGCGAGTGATTGGTTCTGATAAATAATTGCATTATATGAAAACACGTAAAGGGAATCTATTTTAACATGGGTGAGATAGGTAAAATATAAAAAAAACTAAAACTTGTAAATGAATGCAATTTTTATTAATGTATCTAACTAGTACAATACTATGGGTAGTTTACACCTATTTTCAATCTTCCCTAGCGTGAACTTTGTAAACAAACACAATTTTTAATTAATTCATCTAATTAATACAATACTACAGGTATACTTACTGTTAATCTTCAATCACATGATAAATTAACTTGAGTTAGCAAATCTGGATTGCCAAAGAACTCAATCTCTTTGGCAACTTTGGCGCTTTTATCCATGTTTGTGTCATTCTTTTCAATGGTTCTAATGCTCTGTCAATGTGCTTAAAAATATCATAAAATTGTTTTGTTGAAAAGTTGTTTGATAGGCTCAACAACATAAGACTCTTCCTCTTCATTCTTTACGCCGTTCTCCATTTCTAGAAGAGCTTTATTGGTGAGTTCTATTGAGTGAGATTGGAGGAATTCATCCACATTTGCCTGGTCTATGTCCTAAAATCCAACCTCTTGCTATGTCAACTCTGTCATGTCTTGAATTGGAAAGCTCATGTTCAGGATCAAAATTATGAGAATCAGAAACTTTAGGCCAAATATTTTTCCAAACTCCCTTCATACAGGACTGTTTAACTTCTGCCCCTGCATCTCCAATTTTGTCAATACCACCCCCCTAACATCAAACTGTACAGTAAAGATCATTGTCCTCACTGGAATGTTCGTGCACAAGGTCACACCACCACCGCACGGGGTGACTGCGAAATTACAGCTGACCAAGCATTATTTCTTATTTTTTATCGCGTTTTAGCGAATACGCGTAAAGTGAGATCGCGTATAACAAGGGATACCTGTATATAACGTCCCCATTGTGCATTTTTCTCATTTATTTTAGTCATGCCAAACATTAGAATTAATACACAAAACAAATTAACAAAAATTATATCTGATGCGGCTCAACTAAAAATTATGAAACACTGAAAATTAAATTATGTTTCCATGTAACTTAGCCCTATATTCGATACTAGCTATAAAACCACTAGCTAGTTTTGCAATTTCAATGTTGTTGAACCTTTCAGGGTGTGCATTAGGAAGACACAGGTGATTTAGTCTACGTTGCCTCATCGTGGAGCAAAGATAGATTTTTATTCGTATAAGCATTGAAAAACTTCTTTCTGCAGTAGCTGATGTAGAGTTTTCAAAATCTATTCAGTGTGTGCTCCAGGCACATTTTATTTTTACTATGTTAACTTAGTGTGAACTTTGTGTTTTGCTTCAACAAGAGCTTTACATTATCTAAATGTTTTACTATATATTTTAGAGGGGAGAGGGGGCAAAAATGATAATCTTGCTCTCTTGAAGGTCCTGGGGTGGCAAGCTCTTTCTCTCTTTAAGGCTCTGGGATGGAAAGCTCTTGCTCTCTTTAAGGCTCTGGGAGGGCAAGCTATTGCTCTCTTTAAGGCTCTGGGAGGGCAAGCTCTTGCTCTCTTTAAGGCTCTGGGAGGGCAAGCTCTTGCTCTCTTTAAGGCTCTG